>LJIJ01004742.1:0-13764 GCA_001718145.1 Orchesella cincta
AGTCGCCGCTATTGTCTTTGTTGCTTTTTGGAATATCAAGCTTTTTGGTAAGCGTGGAGGTATGCATTAATTTGATTTTTGGCTAAATTATACACTTACTAATTATATTTAATTGTAAAATATATTGTGTAGCTGTTCAAATTCTTAAAAATAAAGCAGTGTATCCACAACTCTCAGTGACAAAGTGTAAGAGGTATTCCAAAGACATTCGGTTGTTAATCGGCCATCACGCTTACCGCAATATTGCTGGAGAAGCTCTCATCGTTTTAGTTTTCTCCATATATTTTTGCCTGCAAATCCCTCTGCTTGAAATTCCAAACTTGGTGAAGAATTCCGCCTCTGGTCAGATAACCGTTTTTGGATGTCTCCGTATAAAGGTATTGATACGCCTCTGCAAAAGCATCATGATAAAAGCCAAGGATGAGCACCGCGCAAAGTGGGAAAATGGGGTAGAAATAAACCACTCAATTTGGCGATACATCTTGAGGAAATAAGCGAGAGAGGACTTCAAATAATATAGGAAATCCCGATGAGCCATGCCGATTGAGTCGTTGACATTTTCTAAAACCTCTTCGTGAGCTCTGCTTAAGACCATGTAGAAGCTTAAAGAAAGGTAGGGGATCTTCCATCCGCTCCACTCCAGATGATTAGGTCTTCATAAAGCCATTATTTTTGGTACGGAGAGAAGTGCCATGAGAATTGTAACCGCATCACTTCAAACCATGCCCTTATGGGAGAGAGGACTAGTCGTGCGCAAATATATAAGCATTTTTATGATCAATTTTTGAACTGAAAGTTTCCGGAAGGAATTCATACTGCAGCAATATCCAAAATGGATCGATTTTTGTGACAACTGCAACAGTTTACGGCTAGTGGAGTAACCGATTCGCGATGAAGAAGATTGTATATCTCAGAATAAAGCTTTGGTGTCGATTTCGGCATTTGGGTTTTCCATAAGTGATTACGGATGATTCTAGTATGAATGTTGAAAAATTGTTGAAATTTCGAACTAAGTTTTCTCCATTGAGAGTTATTAGGGTTGTCCATCCCACGCCTAGTATGGCAAGAATCAGTTCTATCAGGTTCTAAGCGAGGAAGATAAGCTTGAAATGTGGGATTGTACTTTGGGTGCGGTTTAACTCCCGCAAAATTATGACAAACAGGAGCCGCTATCTACGCATAATGTTATGAAGTATACGTAAATAAACGCAGGGGATTAAACGGCTGTATTGGGCTCGTGTTTAAACACCTAATTTTTTCTTGGTGGATGGCTCCAATATCGGTGTAAATGTTTGGTGAGTGGAAATACTTCTCGAAGAAGAATAATTGTAGCGAAAACTGCTCAGGAGTTGGCTTGTCAGTCGACATGGCTGAGTTGGAACTGACTGTTGTGGAAGTAAGGGCAAACATTTATTTTACCAGGGATAATAATAAAATATTGATTTAGTTTTCTTTTTAAAAATTTAGTCATGTTTTTTGTCGATTTCGGGAAAACATCAGGAGGTAATTTAAAAGCTTTAGTTTTCTATTTAACGCTTAGGTACTTTTATGTTTCTTTGAAAACATGGTTGTTCCTACTGTTAAAATATTTACGCGAAATCGACGATGCCTAACATGGCTGAGATTAGTACAAGATACTAAGGTCTTAGCTAGACCTAGTGCACAGTTCATTTCATTTCATGTAAAAAAATCATTTCATTTTAAGTCGTGTACATATCATGCACGCTGCGATGAAACTGGTAAACCCGGCAATCCACCATTTTTAACATTTTTTCCTTCGAATTTTAGATATCAATATCCATACTTGATTTTCACGCTCACATACTCAGTTTTTTGTGTCCTTTCTTTTTTAGGGTCTGATTTCAATTGTTGGCAGACTGTCCCATGCCTTTATAAAAGAAAGACCTGCAAATTGCCGCTCTTTTTTATAAAAGTTTAGTTTCACAGCCCCACCGGGATCGTATTTTCAACGAGACATTTAGGCTGGAATCATCATGAAAATGGTAATTATCAAGGAAAGCCTGCAAGCCACACCTGATCGTATCTACATAAGCATTAATGACGCCCTATACGCAGAAAATGGTGCTGATTCAAGTATGGATACTAATATCTAAAATTCGAAGGCAGAAAAATAAAAAATGGCTGGACGGCCGGGTTTACCAGGTTTCATAGCAGTCTGTCATGTAGCCAAAACCTCAATTTCATATGTAACTTGAATGAATTATGACTAAAACTTCCAAAACGCTCAAATAAATTTTTACGGATAGTGCCGAAACACACTGTTGCAAAGTTGAAACTAGTCTCTAGTCAATAGTAAATGCTTAGTTCAATTGAATATATCATATTTTTCTGGAAAATCTTTTTAAAATGTTCCCATTTCATCATCTTTGAAACTTACATGAAACGAAAAATTCATGTACATGTTCAATGAACTGGGGTACTAAGTAAGCCTAAAAATATTAGACAAAAGATTTTCAATTAAAATGGAATCGAATTAACTCGCCAAATTAAATCCAGAATTGGAATACAAAGCCTCAGACTTGACTTGTATGTCTTTTAAGAAAAAAAATACATTTAAAAAAAACTTTTGATTTAAATAAAGATTAAAAAATATAACTTGAACATGAACAACCATGTAGTCGAGATTTTTGACATTTCTTTTTCCAAATCGACTAAAAATATTTACTGGGGTTATCTAACCATTTGAACCCATTTCAGACTTTTTCGGATCCATGTTTGGAACAACTACTGAGTTTTCATCAGATGGAAGCACTTTCTTGGTCGATTAAAATGTTTTTGAACGCATTTCAGTGAATGTTTTGACATGAGTCACATTGATGAGAAACAAGTTTGTTGACAGCAAAATATTAAAAATGGCAGAGGCTCTTGCCTGATCAACACAAATAAAACGGTCCAACGTAGAATTTTTATGACTAGAAATAAATACATTAGATGACAAAGCTATCGGCAAATGGAATCCTGCTTTTGGTGGTGGTTTGTCTTCAAACTGTGAATACATTCACGACTTCAGCGATCAATATCCAGTGCTTTTACCTCGTAGTTTTATCTAAGGCGGTGGCATAGGAAAGACGGAAGTTAAATCCGATGACATTGTAAGTATATTAAAATCCTATTGTCACCCAAGACTTATTGGAAAAATCAAAAAAAAAACATTAGGTCTTCTTGAATATTATTTTATACATGTAATTTACGAAAAACTGGCCACATTGGAAAACATTTAGGTGTTATTCCTTCATATTGCTTATCGACTTAAAATTTATCGCATATTTTATCAACATCAGAGTTAATTGGAGTACAATTCAAGAATTTCAGAGAAGGTCATAGAAAGTGCAAAGGAATGTGTGGGTGTTTCCATTGAAAAATGTTCTAAATGGGGTCATTGCAGTCAATTATGTTTAATAATTTGACATGTTTACAAGAATTCCTGCTCATCTGCGCAGTTTGCTGCACTGCATGCTATAATGAATGGCGAAAGGTAGTAGCTAAATCCAAAACATTGAGTATTGATCAACAAGAACCGGGAGAGACTAGAATTTGTTTTGCAAAGTAGTGGTTATTAAATCTTGTTTGATAACAAAAACATAGTTAATTAACGATAACTTCATTGGTTCTTTAGTATTGAAAGTATGCTTGAAGTTGACACAAAAAACGTTTCGAACATGTCAAACTGGCTTATACAGTTTCAATTAATTTATCTGTGTTGGGAGAAAAATAAAGTGGACAAGTGGAACTTAATTGTTTATTTCCAATGAAAAAAATCTCGAAAAGTCCTTGAACTGCCCAGAAATTTTCGTATTGAAAACAGTTACATTCAGTGGGTTTTCTTTACAATCGTGCTGACTTTCAACTTTGCAGTCCTCCTTCTTTTCAATATGTTTGCATCTTCAGCAGCCTCGAAAAAGTTTATGTATTGGTATCTAACCTGCTCCAAGTATGTTGGGGCAACCATTTTTAAATTCGACACATCTTCAAATTCGATCTCAACCTTGGAATCAAAATTATACCGGTTTCTTTCTCTTTCGCGTTTACCTTGCATTTCTTCTTTCAAGTTTGACCATTCTTCAAGCTTTAACTTATCGGAGGGATAGTCCCATTCAAATCACTCTTGTTCTGTTTCCTGGCGTTGTTTACATTTTTGTCATTATTCCTTCGCAATCATTAACTGGATGCATTGGACTCGACAGCGGATATTCAAAAACTTGCATTGGGCCATGGTCGAATTCGAAAATCGTTTTGGTAAGAAATTTCATTATTTCTAATTTTAATTAAATTATTAAAAACCGATTTAACTTTTCATTTGCAAATTTAGATTTTCTAATACGAAATACAAAACTGGTGGGGATCTCAAACACAAGCTCATTCTTGCTAATACATTGGAAACGTGTTGCCGTATTTCTCGGCCGAATAACTTCTACATTTCAGGCCCCTTGTAGTCCAGATCTCTTTGGTTATTTTTGGTTGGCAGAATGCCAGCTGGATATGGGAGCGTCTTCATCATTTGGAAAGCTATTAGTTGCTATGTGTAGTTGGATAATTGTTTCCGTCTTTTTCATTGGGTTCAATGCCGATCAGATTGGATTTTCTTTTCTGCCTTGCCACTATTTAACGAATTATATTGGAATCGCTGAAAAATTCATTTCCAATCAGAAAAGAGAAAGTGAGAGAAAAAGTTAAAATCTTTCGTCAAATTCAGTTAATGACCACTGCTTCCAATGATATTCATCAGCGGCACGAGCGGCGTCCGCAGTTGGGCTTTCAATATGCGGGAGCGGAAGTATACCTGTGATATTTGACCAGCTCCGTACAACCCCATTGAAAACATGGCAACGCTAATTGAAAGCCCAACCGGGACGCCGTGCCGTTGATGAATATCATTGAAGCAGGTGGTCATTAACTGAATTTGACGAAAGATTTTAACTTTTCTCTCACTTTCTCTTTTCTGATTGGAAATGAATTTTTCAGCGATTCCAATATAATTCTTAAATAGTGGCAAGGCAGAAAAGAAAAGCCTATCTGATCGGCGTTAAACCCAATGAAAAAGACGGAAACAATTATCCAACTAAACATGGCAACTAATAGCTTTCCAAAGTGAAGACGCTCCCATATCAGCTGGCATTCTGCCAACCAAAATAACCAAAGAGATCTGGACTACAAGGGGCCTGAAATGTAGAAGTATTCGGCCAAGAAATACGGCAACGACGTTTCCAAATGTATTAGCAAGAATGAGCTTGTGTTTGAGATCCCCACCAGTTTTATATTTCCGTATTAGAAAATCTAAATTTTGCAAATAAAAGTTAAATGGTTTTCAATAATTTAATTAAAATTAGAAATAAGGAAATTTCTTACCAAAACGATTTTCGAATTCGACATGGCCCAATGCAAGTTTTGAATGTCACGCTGTCGAGTCCAATGCATCCAGTTAATGATTGCGAAGGAATAATGGCAAAAAATGTAAACAATGCCAGGAAACAAAACAAGGTGATTTGAATAGGGCTATCCTCCGATAAGTTAAAGCTTGAATAATGGTCAAACTCGAAAGAAGAAATGCAAGGTAAACACGAAAAGAAAGAAAAACCGGTATAATTTTGATTCCAAGGTTGAGAGAGAATTTGAAGATGTGTCGAATTTAAAAATGGTTGCCCCAACATACTTGGAGCAGGTTAGATACCATACATAAATTTTTTGCTGAAGACAAACATATTGAAAAGATGGAGAACTGTCAAGTTGAAAGTCAGTGTGATTGTAAGAAAACCCACTGAATGTACTCGTTATTAATACTAAATGTTCTGGGCAGTTCAAGGACTTTCAAGATTTTTCATTGGAAAATAAACAATTAAGTTCACTGTCCATTTATTTTTCTCTCAACACAGATAAATTAATTGAAACTGTATAAGCCAGTTTGACATGTTCGAAACGTAACGTTTTTGTGGCAACTTCAGCATACCATACTAAAAGAACGAAGTACATCGTAATTAACTATGTTTTTGTTATCAAAAAGATTTAATAACCACTATTTCAAAACAAATTCTAGTCTCTAGTTCTGTTGATCAATGCTCAATGTTTTGGATTTAGCTATACCTTTCGCCATTCATTATAGCATGCAGTGCAGCAAACTGCGCAGATGAGCAGGAATTCTGTAAACATGTCGAAATTATTAAACATAATTGACTGGCAATGACCCCATATTAGAACATTTTTCAATGGAAACACCCACACATTCCTTTGCACTTCTATGACCTTCTCTGAAATTCTGAATTGTACTCCAATTAACCTCTGATGTGATAAAATATGCGATAAATTTTAAGTCGATAAGCAATATGAAGTAAAACACCTAAATGTTTTCCAATGTGGCCAGTTTTTCGTAAATTACATGTATAAAATAATATTCAAGAAGACCTAATGTTTTTTGTTTGAATTTTCCAATAAGTCTGGTGACAATAGGCACATTTTAATAACTTACAATGTAAAAATTATCATCGGTTTAACTTCCGTCTTCCTATGCCACCGCTTAGATAAAACTACGAGGTAAAGCACTGGATATTGATCGCTGATGTCGTGAAAGTCTTAACAGTTTGAAGTCATGACCAACCTCCAAAAGCAGATTCCATTGCGATACTTTGTCATCTAATGTATATTATTCTAGTCATAAAAATTCTACATTGGACCGTTTCATTTGGTTGATCGGCAAGAGCTCGGCATTTTTAATATTTTGCTGTCAACAAACTTGTTTCTCATCAACTTGTGACTCATGTCAAACATTCACTGAAAGGCGTTCAAAAACATTTAATCGACCAAGAAAGTGCTTCCATCTGATAAAACTCAGTAGTTGTTCCAAACATGGATCCGAAAAAGTCTGAAATGGTTCAAAATGGTTAGATAACCCCAATAAATTTTTTAGTCGATTTGGAAAAAGAAATGTCAAAAATCTCCCCTACATGGTTGTTCATGTTCAAGTTATATTTTTTAATCTTTATTTAAATCAAAAGTTTTTTTAAATGTATTTTTTCTTAAAAGACATACAAGTCAAGTCTGAGTGCTTTGTATTCCAATTCTGGATTTAATTTGGCGAGTTAATTCGATTCCATTTTAATTGAAAAATCTTTTGTCTAATATTTTTAGGCTTACTTAGTACCCAGTTCATGACACATGCACATGAATTTTTCGTTTCATGTAAGTTTCAATGATGATGAAATGGAACATTTTAAAAATTTTCCAGAAAATATGATATTCAATTGAACTAAGCATTTACTATTGACTAGAGACTAGTTTCAACTTTGCAAACAGTGTGTTTCGGCAATATCCGTAAAAATTTATTTGAGCGTTTGGAAGTTTTAGTCATAATTCATTCAAGTAATATGAAATGAGGTTTTGGCTACATGACAGACTGCTATGAAACCTGGTAAAACCCGGCCGTCCACCATTTTTTACATTTTTGCTTCGAATTTTAGATATTAGTATCCATACTTGAATCAGCACCATTTTCTGCGTGGGGCGTCATTAATACTTTTGAAAATACGATCCAGGTGTGGCTTACAGGCTTCCTTGATAATTACCATTTCATGATGATTCCAGCCTATAATGTCTCGTTGAAAATACGATCCCTGTGGGCTAGGAAACTAAACATTTGTAAAAAAAGAGGGCAAATTTGCAGATCTTTTCTCTTATAAAGCATGGTACAGTTCAGCCAACAATGATATCAGACCCTAAAAAAGAAAGGGCACAAAAAACTGAGTATGTGACGCGAAAATCAAGTATGGATATTGATATCTAAAATTCGAAGCAAAAAATGTCAAAAATAGTGGATTGCCGGGTTTACCAGGTTTCATCGCAACGTGCATGATATGTACACGACATAAAATGAAATGATTTTTTTACATGAAATGAAATGAACTGTGCACTAGGTCTAGCTAAGACCTTAGTATCTTGTACTAATCTCAGCCATGTTAGGCGTCGTCTATTTCGCGAAATATTTTAACAGTAGGAACAACCATGTTTTCAAAGAAACATAAAAGTACCTAAGGTTAAATAGAAAACTAAAGCTTTTAAATTAGCTCCTGATGTTTTCCCGAATCGACAAAAACATGACTAAATTTAAAAAAGAAAACTAAATCAATATTTTATTATATCCCTGGTAAAATAAATGTTTACCCTTACTTCCCACAACAGTCAGTTCCAGCTCAGCCATGTCGACTGACAAGCAACTCCTGAGCAGTTTTCGCTACAATTATTTCTTCTTCGAGAAGTATTTCCACTCCACCAACATTTACACCGATATTGAAGCCATCCACCAAGGAAAAATTAGTTTTAAACACGAACCCAACTACAAACGTCTAATCCCCTGGTTTATTTACGTATATTTCATAACATTAGGCGTAGATAGCGGCTCCTGTTTGTTCATAATTTTGCGGGAGTTAAACCGCACCCAAAGTACAATCCCACATTTCAAGCTTATCTTCCTCGCTTTGGAACTGATTCTTGCCATCTAGGCGTGGGATGGACAACCCTAATAACTCTCAATGGAGAAACTTAGTTCGAAATTTCAACAATTTAACATCATACTAGAATCATCTATAATCACTTATGGAAACCCAAATGCCCGAAATCGACACCAAAGCTTTATTCTGAGATATACAATCTTCTTCATCGGAATCGGTACTCCACTAGCCGTAACTGTTGCAGTTGTCACAAAAATCGACCATTTTGGATATTTGCTGATGAATTCCTTCCGGAAACTTTGAGTCAAAAATTGATCATAAAAATACTTATATTTTGCGCACGACTAGCGCTCTCCCTAATAGGAGGTTTGAAGTGATGCGAGTTACAATTCTCATGGCACTTCTCTCCGTACCAAAAATAATGGCTTATGAAGACTTAATCGGGATGTTAGAGCGGATGGAAGATCCGCAACCTTTCTTTAAGCTCTACATGGTCTTAAGCAGAGCTCACGGAAGAGGCTTTCGAAATGTCAACGACTCAATCGGATGGCTCATCGGGATTTCTTATATTATTGAAGTCCTTCTCGCCTTTATTTCCCTCAAAATGTATCGCCAAATTGAGTGGTATTTCTACCCCATTTTCCCACTTTGCGCGGTGCTCATTCTTGGCTTTATCATGATGCTTTTCAGAGGCTATAATACCTTATACGAGACATCAAAACGGTTGTCTGACCAGACGCGGATTTTTACGAGGTTTGGAATTTCAGCGGAGGGATTTGAGGCAAAAATATATAGGAGAAAACTAAAAGGGATGAGAGCTCTCCAGCAATATTGCGGAAGTGTGATGCCGATTAACAACCGAATGTCTTTGGAATACCTCTACACTTTGTCACTGAGAGTTGTGGATACACTGCTTATTTTTAAAATCTGAGCTACACATATATTTACAATTAAATTATAATTAGCTAAGTATAATTTAGCCAAAAATCAATTATGCATACTCCGCTTACCAAAAGCTTGATTCCAAAAGCAACAAAGAAATGGGGCGACTTGAGACTCCCGCGGAAAGCCGAGTTTAAACCTTTCCATGTGGTTCTTATTCATTTGCATTGAGAGAGCTCTCCTTCGTTCTTCTTCACTTTTCGTCCAACTTTTCTCATCGAGATAATTCACGTTAATTGATTGACTTCTGTTCCTTCCAACCTGTGATTGACTCAACTTCCGTTTCCACGGCGAAGACTAGGAAAACCACTCAACTTTCAGGTAATTATTAAAAACTAGCATTTATTCACCTGTTTTTGAGATGACCATGATGATTGACGTTGAATTAACTGTCCTTTATCTTTTTTTTTAGTGTCCAACCTGATTACGATGGCATCTCGCAAGTTCAAGCTGAATATGGCGTCTGACGCCGGTTCGAAAAAGCCGTAAGTCCTTCAAAAAACTCGAAAACATCCATAATTCTTCTAACAAACCCCTAACCATCGTATTTTCCCCTCTAGAAAGATGGAGTCCTCCTCTCTCAACCCCTACTCGCTACTCTCCTACACTCCACGCTACTTCTCTCTTCTCTCCACCCGTTCCCAGCTCCCAGTCTGGGAATACAAGCCAAAATTCATGGAGCTCCTCTCAAAACACCAGTGTCTCGTCCTCGTCGGTGAAACCGGCTCCGGAAAAACCACCCAGATCCCCCAATGGTGCGTTGAATACGCCTCCTTTTCCGGCGGCGTCTCCGGCGTCGCTTGCACCCAACCTCGTCGTGTCGCCGCGATGTCAGTTGCTCAACGCGTCTCTGAAGAAATGGACGTCGCTCTCGGCTCCCAAGTGGGTTACTCCATCCGCTTCGAAGACTGCTCATCTTCTGCCACCATCCTCAAATACATGACGGATGGAATGCTGCTCCGCGAAGGGATGACGGACCTTCTCTCTCCGCCTACCACGTGATCATCCTCGACGAAGCTCACGAGCGAACTCTCGCCACCGACCTGCTCATGGGCGTTCTCAAGGAGGTAACTAAACGCCGTAAAGATCTCAAACTCGTCATCATGTCGGCGACCCTTGATGCTGGAAAGTTTACTCAGTATTTTGACTCCGCGCCCTTGATGAATGTCCCTGGACGAACTCATCCCGTCGAGATTTTCTACACTCCGAGCCAGAGCGAGATTATTTGGAAGCTAGCATCCGAACTGTCGTCCAGATCCACATGTGTGAAGAAATTGAGGAGATATCCTCTTATTTTTAACCGGCCAGGAAGAAATTGATGAAGCTTGCCGAAGGATTAAACGAGAGGTGGATATTTTAGGACCGGAAGTTGGAGAGCTGAAGTGTATCCCTCTCTATCAACTCTTCCTCCACATCTCCAGCAAAGGATTTTTGAACTCCGCCACCGCGACGGGGAAATGGAGCAATTGGGAGAAAAGTTGTGGTATCGACGAACATCGCTGAAACGAGTTTAACCATTGACGGCGTGGTGTTCGTCATTGATCGGGGTTTGCCAAGCAGAAAGTCTACAACCCGAGGATTCGAGTGGAGAGCTTGTTAGTTTCACCGATAAGCAAAGCTTCAGCTCAACAAGAGGGAGAGCGGGAAGGACGAGGCCTGGAAAATGCTTCAGATTGTATACGGAAAAAGCGTTCAAACAAGAAATGCAGGAGAATACTTACCCTGAAATATTGAGAAGTAACTTGGGCTCGGTGGTGATGACCCTGAAAAGATTGGGAGTTGAGGATCTCGTCCATTTCGATTTTATGGATCCACCCGCACCGGAAACGCTGATGAGGGCGCTAGAGTCGCGCTCAACTATTTGGCAGCTCTGGATGATGACGGCAATTTGACGGAGTTGGGAGCCAGGATGGCTGAGTTTCCGTTAGATCCGCAACTCGGAAGCTGATTGCCGCTGGGGAATATGCTTGTTCCAATGAGATTCTGAGTATTGTCGCGATGTTGAGCGTGCCACAGGTCTTTCTCCGCCCGGTGGAGATGAGGAAGGGCGGATGAGGCGAAATGAGATTTGCGCATATTGATGGGGATCATTTGACGTGCTTAATGTCTATCATGCTTATAAACAGAGTAAGTTTAATTTATTTATAGATAATATCTCAGTTTTTCCAGTTTTAAAGGTTTTTTTTGTGATTTTTTAGACTCGGAAGATCCTCAGTGGTGTTTTGAAAACTTTCTCAACTTCCGCTCCTCAAATCAGCGGATAAACACGGCAGCAGCTCTCGCGCATCATGGATCGCTTGGGATTGATGCGACAATCAACCGACTTCCACTCGCGAGAGTATTACATTAACATTCGAAAGCTCTGTGCTGGATTCTTCATGCAGGTCGCTCATAAACAGGTGAATGGAGGATATCTCACGATTAAGGATAACCAAGTGGTCCAGCTCCATCCGTCGACGTGTCTGGATCACAAGCCGGAGTGGGTGCTCTACAATGAGTTTGTGCTCACTACGAAGAATTATGTGAGGACTGTGACAGACATCAAGCCACAGTGGTTGCTCCAGATTGCCCGCAGTATTTCGAGATGGGGGCGTTCCGGAGGGAGAGACGAAGCGCCAGTTGGAGTTTCTGAGGAGCAAGTTGCAGTTGTTGAAATAAATTATGTTTTACAGTGAATTTTGTCATCAAGTCAGTATTGTTGATTAAATAAAATTTGTTCAGAGTAAATAAAATGTTGATAAGCATGTTTGATAAGCGTACATTGTGTATTGATAAGCTTGAAATAGATGATAAGGATAAAATGGAACGTTGAGAGAAAAGGGAAACGTTTTGTTTGATTGAATGGGCAGAAACCTGTTCAGTGTTCAGTTTTGTGTGAAATATCATAATATATTCAGCTCATCAGCTGCTGCGCAGTTTACAGAATAATTAGAAGAGATTTTCTGTTTTTTCTTGAATTTTTGTTGTTAAAATTTTGAAAATGGTTTCGATTCTGAGCTGGAACCTTGATGGTCTGGACGATGAGGAGCTGGAGGCACGGACGGAGGCTGTGATTGGCATTGTTTTGCAGTTGGTTCTCCAGGAAATTATTTTTAAAAGAATTTGTGATATTGATTATAATGGAGTTTTTCTTGTTTAGGGGAAATTATGACGTCGTTTTCTTCCAAGAGCTGGTCCCCTCTACGTTTATCAAGTATTGTGAAGGTTTATCAGAGAAATACAAGGTCATTTCTGGGTTTGCGGGTTGTGTCTATTTCATAGCGACTCTGTTGAGGAAGGCCCCTTCCATTCGTTATCTGGACCATTATATTCACCCTTTTCCGAACACAAGTGAGTTGTTTATTAGTTATTTTTATGAATTATGGTGATTTGAAATGTTTTTTTTAAATTGTAGCCATGGGAAGGAACCTCTTGGTGACGAAGGTGAGCATCGTAAACTTGAAACTGGCCCTCCTCAACACGCATTTAGAGAGCATGCTTCCGAGCAGCGAGGAGAGGAAGACTCAGCTTAAAACCTGCTTTCAAATCGCCCTCAACTTTCCTCCCGACTTTAACGTTTTCTTTGGAGGGGACATGAACTTGAGGGATTGGGAGGCGACCGCTGATTCCGAGAATATGCGGATCTCTGGGTTCAAAATGGGAGTTGGCTGAGCACCAAATACACTTGGGACTTGACGGGAAAACACGAACAAGCAGGTAAAACCTGTAATTTATTTAACTAATTTTTTTTGTGAAATAATCGTGGAAAATAATCATTTTCAGATGCGTCCGATCGTCAACCTCGGTGCCGTTTTGATCGATTCTACATGCGGGATTCGATTCCAAAAGCTTTGAACTGAATATTTTGGACTTGAGGGAGAGGATGAGGTGGGGGAGACGGAGATGTGTTTCCAAGTGATCACTGGGCCGTTAGCATCCGCTTTTCAAAAGTTCGAGTGGCAACTGCCCCCTCCAAAGCCAGGCTAGAGTCAGAAACAAGTTCCAACTGGCGTGCTTAAAGTTATTCCTGTTATTTTTATCATGAAATAAAATATATACAATACGTAAATAAACCTGAAGCTTAATTCATGAAAGATAATTGAAACAACATTTAATTAAATTATATCATAAAAATAATTGTTTATAATTCCAAAATGACTAACATCAGAACACTTTCTTTTTCTCTGCGGCAGCAGCACATCTTTACTCCGTTTCAGAAACGCCAACAGTCCCAACCTCTTTCCTTTCGTTTTGATATAGTTACTAAAAGCATCATTGTTAACCTCCGACTCTTTAGGCTTATCCATCTGTGAAGTTGTGGGCAGAACGAGATCATTTGCTGATAAAGATACGAAGAAGGCGAAAGTACAAGCCAGAGGCACATTGT
>LJIJ01004743.1:0-13760 GCA_001718145.1 Orchesella cincta
CTAAACTCTAGTAGCTCAATAAATTTCTAATCTTATTTTGATTTTGGAGAGCAAACCTGGAAAAGTATTATTTATCTCCTTGAACTCCTTCCTACAATTCTCCTTTCACCATCAAAGGAGGCGAACGGAGAAAATAGTGGAAATCCAATTACAACCAATTAAAAAGAACATGATAAACCAAGAGCTTATTATTCTTCCTTGGCAAGGAACAGTAGATGACAGTGTATTAAGAAATTTTATTACCCCCAAGGAGAAGGCTGTCCTTTGACTAATTTTCTTAGCCTAATTCCGTCATTTTCATCCAAACTTGGCTTCCTACTTTCTCATTCCATAAAAGACACTATTCACCTCGCTCGCACTATATTATTATGGTAGAAACTGGCTGCACATAACAGGGTAACATAAGAAAATGAATTATGATTTCATCTCGTCGCCTTTCTATTTGTTCTTCGTTCCTACTAACCTTCCCCGCAGACTGGATTGTACTTGATCTTTCTTGACTTTTCCTTGTGTACATTATTATTATCCTTTAGCATTTCAAGAAGTGCCGAATTCCACAAGCGATTATGGAGCGTAATAATGCAAGAATGTTGTCGGTTGGTATAGCTTTACTTTACTCCTTCCGACAACGCGTGTGTCTACGAAACGAAGCCTTTGACTTTGGAAAAGACAAAGGACATAATTCCTCCAACGGTCTGTGCTACTCAATGATTTACTTTAAATATCTGCAACCTATCACGCATCTTTGAGTTGGACGCTGGTAATTATAATTGGAAACGGAACAAATCCAGGGCGTTTCTATTTGCAGAGTCTTTACAAAATTCACCTTTTGTACTAAAAGTTTGAAAGTATGATGGCCAAGCTACAAACTTGTTTCCTAACATGTATTTTTACTTCTAATCGCGAAACAGAATATAAGAAGCTGCTGATGATCTATAGTAAATGTGTGTGTCAATTTTGGAGAAAACTGCTAGATTGGGAGAGCAAATCTGCTGGATGAATAAAATACGGGGAATAAAAATGTAAGGGATTATGTCCCTTCTTATGAACCAAAATGTTCACAATGGTGGTTTTATTTCTCATCCTCGAATTTCATTGTAGAACCAAGTGAACCCGGCTTCAACTAACTAGCCGTAGTAAGTATCTGACCTCGTTAACTTCACAACGAAGGAAGTGGGAGCGTTGTGCTGTTGTGTAGTCTGGAAAGAAAGGCTAACCAACGAATTTTTGTAAGGATTTTCTCCAGGTATGTATTTTGTGGGGCTCGGAGATAAGACAGTCTTTGGAGTCTATTTTTAAGTTCTTGGAACCACTTCCACCGCATTCCCTTTAATATTGAATTCTTATGAAAAGCCATAATATACAAAAAGCACCCATATGTCCTTTCGAGTGTATATTTCTTTAATAAGCAACCAGCACACCATCCATACCACACGCATCTTTCATTTTCAGGGAAAACATGTGCTTTGTACATAGCCTGAACTACATCATCTCTTAAAAATTCTAGGGACCCGGAAAAATACAACCTTCTTGAGTAAAGAAAGCGAATATGCCATATTTTGCTGGTTTTTATTGTGCCGAGGCAAATCATATGGAACTCGTTTTATATATGGTGGTTTCTAAAAGACATGAATTTAAATTCACGATCAGTACACATTACCAAGTATACAGCACTATGCTACGTCAATGTAACTTTTTTAATTCATTCACTTTGTTTGTGTTTGTTGACATCAGAATTCAGAAGCCTATATAATAAAAACCAACACAAGACTCAACTACGCTGGTGGTGGCAGTGGTGAAAGCGAAGACGATGGAATTGGTGATGCTGGTATGTTGGCAATAAGGGAACGAGTTCCGATAAAAGTGTGATAGCGCGCTTTCTCTGGAAAAGATGTTTACATGAAACGAAATTGATAAGGGAAAGAAACACTCTTTTTAACATGATACACATGCACAAAGGATGTTACATGCATGCTTTCACATGATTTCAGATTCAACTTCATGTTTATTCTGTACAATGTATTGGATACTAGATTTGAAACGTCTGCGGTAAACCGTTTGGTAGCCTTAGGCCAGGGAAAGTCTTTTGAAAAAAATAGCTGGGCTGGGACACAAAGCCACAATGTACAAAAATTTTCATGCTGTCATTTTTTACAAAACTACCGAAAGTAAGGCAATGGCGACGTCAATATCAGTTTTGTACATATTTTATAAACGTATGAATGTAATGTGATGATGTACTTTACTTATCGTTGGTTTACTCCATAAATATTTACTTGTACGAATAGTTGACATTTAGGAAATAGAGCACAACTGGAAAGCATTAGTTTTGTTAGCTACCAACCATCCAGTCAACTACATGGTGTCAAATATATTGTCATCATCATACCTTTCTGGGAAATCTGAATCAAATTAGGACTTTTCGTAATCACTGCAAACGACAACTGCGTAGCGTTTGAGGTTGATGGGGACTATATTGAATGTCAAAATGATCAGTTTACTGCTTGTCAGTAGCAGATTCCAGAGATTTCCAGACATATATTCCTGCTCGTCCTAATTGTCCTTCCCATGCTCATTTTTAATGATCTGATCAATTAGCGAGTGTTGAAGGAGAGTCTGGGTCTCCAGTTCTAAATCTGACACCAAAAGTGCGACATAAAAATAACCACGCATCAAGCGGTCAGTACGTGGGTGTTGTCATGTAGCCTCGCCCCCAGAGAAACCACAAGGACTAGCGACCGGTAAAAATAAGTGAGATCAACGCAACAACGCAACGTGCTTGATTCTCTTTTTTTTTATACTTTTCACACACTTTAGTTGAAATACTGCCAAGCAATACAATTGTCTTGGGGCGGTGCACAAAATAGAAACAAGTATTTACTCCACCGGTTTTAGGTTAGTCCCTTTCCCATTTGAATGTATCTATCCAGCTCATGAATTGTGAGATGGAAGCCTATTGCCCAAAATGTCACCTAGTGAATGATGCTTGATGGACTTGGTAGGAAAGAGTGATGAGTTGTAACCGCGTCTTGGTTTCCCCACTGAAAAAGTAAAGTATCCATGTACAGCTATAAAAATAAGTCTGAAGGAAAATATAAGGTGTCATAAGTAAGTAATGGATTGACCTAGCTAAAAGCCTTTCAATTCACCATCACAAATTGAATTGTCCACAAGAAAAAAAAGTCTGTCCACATAGACTCTTCTGTATGTATTATATACGCGTTTTATATTTGGTTTAGCTTCGCTACACCCCAGAGTAACTTAAATATATTCGGTCGAATAGGACTTTTAACTTACTTAGAAGGTGACCACACACATGCTGTATCGTCGTTGTCATCATGATGACGGTGGCGATGATGATGATTGTCCCTGACTGTAATCAATTCGGAAAAGGCAAGTGATGTACACTTTTACATAGACTACACAATAAGACGGTGCAAAGAACGTGTGATTCAGCCAACTTGAGATTGTCCTTGTCAAAAAATCTCCTCCAAGTAAAAAGGGTACACAAGAACACCACTTTTTTGCCTCTCCTTAAGTGAAACCTCATGTATTAATAACGTTTTAGACAAGTCCCTAAATGCAGTCATGCATGTACCTTAAGCATCATGTCGTGTGTGTTTATTGTGTGCCTAGTTGGGTTTGTGCAGTTGATAAACGTGGTTCCAATCTATATGGCAAAGATTTCTGTCAAATAAAGCAGCATTATTTTTCTCATCGTCTCTTTCTCTCGCGTAGATGTCTAAGATTCGTACTTTAGTTGGTTAGTTTACTTCTCTTCCTTGGTTGCCTCTGCTTCTCTGGGTGGATGATGTGATGTGATGATATTACTTGCCACTTTTCCTGATGGCTTTCGCTGGCTATCTCTTGTGTCTATACAATTCCTATTAAAGAAGGGGACAAATGATATAAGACGTTTTTTATAAAGGTAACTATTAAAGAGTCTGGGGAATTCTCGGGTGCCCTGAGAGAAAATTGCACTCTGATCGACCATCATTTCCTATCGAAAAAGATCCATTTCATAAAAGAACACGAGAGATCAGAAGGAAGGAGGAGATGAAGGCCATACTGACTTTTAAGTATATAGATACATTACACATCTATCCAACAACTCTTTAAAAATACTCATACCATTCTTCTTCTCTCAAACATTGTAGGAGCTACTATATTAGCGAGGGAGAGTATATTTATAACTTTATTATACAACGTTTCAAGTAAACCTCCAAAAAAAGATCTCATTTCCACTCACACAGACTTTGCGAAATTGTAGTAGCTTACGATGACGATGGTGATGATCTTTTTTGGTTTTGTCGTAGTTTTTGGTTGCTCGAGAAAATCAAACCTATTATAGAACACGCTCATTATTATATGGGAGATGAGGAACAGAGCCTTATTCTTCATCATAATCATCATATTTGTTGGTTAACTCGTGATGAGCTTTATACTTAGACTCATGCATGCCGTCACATAAACCCAAGTAATCCTTCATGCCTCCCTGCAAATAACTTGATTTCGGATGAAATATTAGTAGAGTTCGTTTCCAATTAGTAAACTTCCTTCTTAAAAAGCATCGTAATAGAAAAACATCCTCGGCTGATGGACATAATGGGCTCGAGATGAGACGGGTGGAGGAGCGGAGATGTGGGCAAGCTTGCAAGTTTTCATTTTCATAATAATATGCGAAAGTTTTCCAAAGAATCGGCAGAATCGGAGTTTAATCAGTTGAAGGTGCAAAAAGCAAATGACGCTTTCCAAAAAACTTGTCCCATATTTCATTTATGACACCATAAAATCTGCAAATATTATGATGAGTTGGGGGAATAATGAATTCGAGAGAAAGTGGACGAAAAGACCATGAATAAAATCTTTAGGACCGCAAGTAAAAATAGATTTTGTTGGGGGAATGTGAATGGAAGTCGAAAGTTGGTGGTGCTATCGGTCATTGAGTTTTTCAACCGGAGATTAAATTTCATAAATCATCATTTACCGTTACGTTCAACAAACTTGGAACAAGCTGGCATATGGTTGAGGATAATATGAGTGACACAAGTGTGACTAGTGTCACATGTCCCATAACTTTTAGGGAATCAGTCAAAATTGAAATAAGAAAATGAGGTGATTGAACTCACAAAGTTTTCCCATCCATCGAGCATTTCATCAGCCTAAAAAGAAGCTAAAAATACAAGGGTTGAGAGAGTATCGCATATTTTTGGTATTTTTGAAGGGACCAAGTTATGAAAAGGTATATTGCAGGTGTAAGTTTTGGGGTAGTAGCACCTGTACCGCGTATTAAAAGGAGTATTCTGAATTAATGCTGAAATATATTAGTTTTAACTTACCCCTTCCTCCGTGCAGTGACCCTTTTAATCTCATTTCCTTACATGGAGGGGTTACCCATCAAACTTTATGGTGGATGTGTTTTATTACCTGCATGCACATAGGTGAAGCCAATGGCAATATCTTGCTTCCCTCACATGTCAATATATTGTGTTCTGTGATATGAAGCCCAAGTTAAAAGTTGATGCTTAGGTTGCAAAGGATGTAATGAACTAATAAAACCAACCGAGTTTACAAACTTGCCTTTCAATTGATTTCAGGTGAGCACGAAATGCACAAGTTTGAGCGAGTCAGGAAATATTAAAGAGTTTCACAAGAAAGTCAAGGCAAAAGACAAAAACTAGGAGTAGTAGGAGCAGTTTGTAATAATAGCTCTTCATATTTTCATTAGAATCTTTCTGATAGTTGGGAAAAGATATTAAATTTCAATTTTCTCCATAAAATGGCCAATTCCAGAACTCTCATTGTTTATGTGCTCGCCCTAGTTGTAGGCTGTCCAAGTAGTTTTTGGGTAAATGCCAGCACATCACCTATTCTCCCATCCTCTCAGTTTCATCACCCACAGCAGCAGCAGAATGGAGGGCTTCAACAGCAACAGCCGCCTCAGCCACCACAGCATCACCAGGACGCATCAGTTGCATCTCCTCCCTCATCTCCGGTCATGGGAGCCCAACAACCCGCTTTATCTCAACAATCTACGCTTAGTAATCAACCGTAAGTAAAGTTTTGAAATAAAAAAAGGTCTCCTCATCATTTTCTCACTTCTTCTTACTTTTTTTTTGGACAAACACTTCATTTCTGATGATGATAATAATAATGATGCACTTAGTTACTTGTCAAGAAAAATAATTTCACTCCTTTTTGATTCCTCTGAGAATCGAGGGAGCATTAATCTTTTCCATATAGGAATAGCTTTACCTAAAATTCTTTCGGGGTTTTAATATCAGGTTTTTAAAGGAGAGAGAGAGAAGCATGTAGTAATGAGTGGGACGTAATAATCGTAATAATAAACGGGGGAAGCGAGACACAAGAGATGTGGAGCTCGGCAGAGAAAGTGAATTTTCTGTCAAATTGAAAGTTTTCCCTTTACCTGAAGAAGTAGACGAGCAGAATAAATTGATGAGTCAAAATATGTGGAGTAGCTGTCTAACAGCAGAATAGCGTGGTTTTTGGACGGAAGAGCAACATTTTGTGATTTTGTATTGTGAAAGAGTATATACGCACACATATAGAGAAGTATTTGGTTTCAACTAGGATGGAAATGATGTTCACCAGAGTTCTCATAAGACTTTTATTTCCTATCCTAAAAAAGTTGAGAGAAAGGAAGGAGAAGAGCAGTGGTGGTGGTATCGTTACAACTTTATAGTTTTCCACTTGGCTCACAGTGAGATCGTGTAGTATTACATATATACTGATAGTAATAATGATAGCATTCAGAAAGTTAATGGGACAGCAAATTATGATGGAACGATGGAATAAGTATGCATGCATAAGTATTCCTTCGAACACACACACATTTTCTCTCTCTCTCTTCCTTTCTAATTCATTCATTTCTTGTAACTTGCTTTGCTTGCACCAACTTCATTCTCAAGAGTTTTAGTACTATTATTACACTCCGTGTACGCTGAGACCAAATATACAAGATCCAGACGAGCAACTTGTCTCTGATTTGATTAATTCTCTCAAACTCTCCAACGAATGAGCTTTTAAAGACTTTTCTTCTTCCTCTCATTCTCTCCTTCAGCTTTTCTTTTCTTTTTTCTTATTGCTTCCCCCTCTTTTAGTTGTTTTCTCCTAAAAGAAAGTAACAAGGCTGGCTTTGCTGCATACATATGTATATCGTAGGGAATTATTGTTATTATCGTTATTAGTTTTGTAAAGACTTTCTCCTCGCTTGGTTTTGGCTTTGGATGCGACTTAAAGAGAGACTAGAATGGGACCAGCTTACGCAGTATTTTTCTTTTGTTGTGTGGGAATTTTACATGGTGCTGTTGGAATCAGAGAGGATGAAGCCTTTGTTTGGTCTCAGAATAGAACATCAGTTTTGGTTGCGTAAAATCTCCCAAAAAAAACATGGAAAGCTTCCGAACAAATTATATGCATGCATATATTATTAGGAAGGCGTGTTTGTACTGGTACATAGTTAAGTGCGTTGAGCACTAATAATAGATCTACATTCGGGCTCAAAAATGAGTTACTACTGTGAAACACAATGTGAAAGTTGTGTGTGTACACTTTTTGGGCTCCAATTAAAAATTTCTTAATTATTAATATTCACACAAATTCTGGCTTATGATAATCCTCACACACCGTCGTTAGTATGAATGAGCGAGTCTCTGAAAAATCTCCGGATGTTCTTTTATTATACACGGAATACCACGGTTTATGCATTCATTTTCTCTCTTTATTATTCACAGACCAAAAATGACTGTCAAAAATGGATGGGGCTTGAGTGCAGGAACTTCAAGATCCGGACCATACACTTCGGGATATAGCTACATTTCTGGAAGGACTCTCGATGCCCCTCCACCATATGTGTACATGACGGATAATGATTTGGTAAGGAAGCACTAAATCTCGACGTACATTTTAAATTGAACAACTAATTGCATTATACATTACATCTTCTACTTTTGTAAATTTAACAGGCTGAAGCACCAGCAAGTAGAACATCAACCATGTTGAATGGAATTGGCTCCGGATTAAACGGTCTTTTTGGAAATACTTTTGACTGGAAAAGTGCTGCATTTGGAGGACTATTCACGTTGGGTGCGCAGTATTTTGACTTACCAGGTACCATGTTTCCAGGTATTTTCCCCGTATCCGCTGCTACACCTACTCGGTCATCGATTTCAAAAGAGACCAATAAAGCTACTGAAAAAGTTGACAAGATCAGTCTGAAAAGCAATGTTACAAGCTCCAACTCCACCATTTTAAGCAGGAGGCGAAGAAGTATTGAGGTAAGCATTCGCTGAAGAAAGTTTATGAAACCATATTGGTTTTGTAACATTTCTTTGGAGAAATTAATCGACTAGCAAATTAAATTATGCATTGAGGTTTGGTGTGCATTGTTTAGGCATAAAAGAGAAACTTTAGAAAACATTATTGTGCTTGTCTTTCAATCCAAGTTTTTCTCTTGATAAACAGGCTGACACCGACTTGACCAATTTGGCATCCATGGTCTTATCCGCAATCCAGAGTGGAGAATGTATGCAGAAAAGCATCTGTCTATTGGGAACTCAAATCGGGGCTTCCAACAAGGGCCGACTTGCCTTCACGTTGGTCGATAAACTTATTCCCGAAGCCGTTCAAGGAAATCAGTACTTTGTCACTTTGAAGAAAGCACTCCTGAAAAGTGGAGACAGCTTCTGTGAAAAGTTTCACTGTAAACTCCATTAAACTTTTGCTTACTGATTTAATTATAATTACTATTTTGTAGCGTTTTTTTAAAAAACTGGGTGCTCAAATCGAAAACAAAACGTGTAAGTAACAAAGAAAAAGTTTTGCTTAATGAAATATTCTACGTTCTTTGTAAAATTCATTACAAAAGAAGAGGAAGATGAGGACAGGTGTGATTTTTTGATGATCAAATGGTGCTAAATAAACTACAATCATTTTCTTCTCTACTCAACCAGCCAAATGATTGAAATTTATTTTTACCCTCAACTCAAAACTTAATGTTGATCAATAAGCTCATAACTTTGGTTCTCCATCGTGTTTTTCATCATCGCATAATTACATCCAAGTCACGTTCCAAGTAATGAGCACCGAATAAAAAATTCAGAGCCCATTTTTCTTTCCAACTAACACACAAACACCGTAAAAGGAGAAAAAAATCACCTAAAATGATATCACATTTTTATCTCTGGCGCTGTGTGCAGAATACCATCTGAAAAGAAGATGAGGAGATGAGAGGAAAGAAAAAAGCTTCCAAGTTTGATTTAAAGTCAAATAAGCTTCATGAAATAAATATAGGACTCTTATTTCGGGTTTCCATTAGAAAAAAACTCTCTCTCTCAATCCATCAAGAACAGAATGGGTAAGTAGGATAGCGCATCACATCACTACCAAACACACAACCTTATCAATAATGATAATCTCCACTCCACTCACACACAAACAGAGACTCATCCATTTCAAAATGCATTCCAATTTTTTGGTGGTGGTGGTGATATAGGCCTTTAGTGGGATGAATATAAAGAGAAAATGTGATACGAGCTGAATGATTTCTCCATTTCTTTTCAACATGTTTTATTCCTCCCAAAGTTCCAAATGATGATGTCACCGAATGTAGAAATAGTGGAAGGCTTAGCATCTTCTTGCCATTACGTCTGCATTCAACTAGTACCTCCAGCTTCCTCTCAGTGGTAAAAATGCAGGTCAAATATACTTAATGTGTGTAGTATAAACATTTTTTGAGGAAAAGAAGCTCAAACTTAACCTTTGGAAGGGAAAATGCTTATATAGTTTTCCTTTGATTTGTTCATCCCCCCATCATCCTTGTATACCTTACTAACACAAATGCTGGAGCGAGTGAAAGGGAAGAATTCATTTGTTTGGAATCCCAAGAGTAAGTACTATTTTGGTGGAAGCAGATCATCGAGAAAAAATACAGTGAATTCATTCACACAGAGATATGTAGAGACGACCAACTTGGGACAATATATTACGTGTACAGGCGAAGGAGGGTAACCAGATCAGTGAAATAGAAATCGAAATCCGTCTTTTGTCCTAGCCCTTTTCCCAACTCACACATATTGTGTGCTCTCCAGAGTCTCAAGCCCCTTGAGGTGTATATGGAGAGGTACATAATAGAAGTCTATGTATTTGTTGCCCTTGTTTGCGGATTTCCATCAAATTCCTCTCGTTTTCTTTCGCTACTTATTCACATACCATTACTAAAAGATGTGGTTTTGGCCTGGTCTGAGTTGAATTGGAAGAGTATAGAAAATGCATGAGAATTTCATTTATAATGGAGGAGGAGGGAAACTAAGCAATCTGGAGAAGACAAAATTCTTGGTGATACATTGGAGATATATGACCCTTATCCATCTAGAACTAACAATAAGACGGAGGAGTTAGGTATAAGGTCCGTTTTAAAGAACGAGTAAATGCATATGATGAGGATGATAATGATGCACACTGTGTGTGGTTTGTGAAAAATAGGGAAGACGAATATAGCTAGCTGGCTGGATAAGTGGAGTCTCGATGAAACTCAAGAGTTCACGATCTCATCTCAACTCATTTCACACGAGTGCTGAGCAAAAAGTGACAAAGGCTAACGCAACGTTGAACGTTGCTCTATATACTTCTTGGGATGACGTAAGATTTGTAGTGAACTAAAGTAAGGAAGGTAGTTTATGTGTACACACGCCTCCAGAAACAAAATTTCGTCGAGGGACCACCCGAACCATGTGAAGAAAAGACACTCTGGTGCAAGAAAAAGGGATACTTCACCTTGAAATCCTTCACCTGATTACACTTTTTGTAGTCGTGTTCTTATCCACACTATATCAGTCATTCCATTAACCATGCTCCAATATTTTATTTAGGAAAAATCAGCTTTCTCCTATCGACTTCTATTAAGATGAGGAATGGAGGTTGAGAAAGTACAGCATGTGAAGCGAGGTGGAGGAAGGTTCCAAACTCTTTTTTCTGCTGTAATTTTTTGTTTTAAAACCGTTACACTTTTTTATTTTTGAAGGGGAACTGGAGTTTTGGTTAATTGGAGGATTCTTCTGTGTGCGGGGAATTGTAATGTTAATGTAAAAAAATTGGGTAATAAGAGAATGTTAAATCTTGTCTTCCATTTTTATAAAATTTAAAGACAGTTTATCTACGAAAGGTGTCTGATTAAAATAAGCAGTTAGGTTTTGGTTGTTGCTATAATCCGTGCTGTTAACATGTTTCAGGCTGGATATATCTAAATTGTCCACCCATTTGACAATTTAAACTATTTTTTCCAATGCGAGCATTTTTCGCCCCAGACACATGGGTAAAATGGAAAGAAAAAGTCTGCCTATGACAGATCACTTAGTTCAAGAGAGTACATAATTTACTACTAAGGTAAGTCCTCTTGGCGTTTGTCATTCCTACATTCCTTTCTACGAGGACACAATCTCACCGCTGCCATAAACACCCATCAAATCCCGAACCGTTCTCTTCGATTAAACCACTATGAAGTAGTAGTCCTATGTGGAAGTAGAATGAATGAAATGAATTTACTGAAAATACCATGAGTTTTCAAACATCACTCAAGTTGGATCTAGCTGAGTGAAGGGAAGAATTAATTTCATCGCTATTATGATTATTGAATTTTATTTTAACAAAACTCATGAATCCATGATGGAGAATTTATCCAAGTAAAATATAAATATCGACAGTAGTAGTTATATTGGATGTCAAAAGGTGAATAGTAAAGATTTTTCAGTCCTCATTTTTAAGAAATGGGGGTTGAATCAACAGTTAATGGAATCGAGTTGTGCTGTCTCTTCCTTCCGAAACCATCGCTTTCAATCCAATTAAATTTCGAATTTGCACATCCATTCAACAGAATATACATAATTTTTCACACAAAAAAATTCAATATTCCCAGTCAGCTAAACGGCGTAAAAGTGAAAATAGATTAGAGCAGTTAATGAAATTCGCTGTACAAACATTGTGTGTGTGCTGTACCTGGGTAAATCTAACGTTGAACATGTTGAAATGATTAGTTTTTCATAATACGCTTTGTACATTATTCGATTTGGTATAACCTGATTTTCGCCCCATTTTTTGTCTGCAGCTTTGAAAAATAAATGGGAACATGTCATTTTTTCATTTATTTGGTGATTCTGCAGCCTATTACACCATTAGCAATACAAACTTAGGATGATTATGATACGAAATTACAAATGGTCCATTCTTTAGCAAAACAATTTATCCAATTGCAACCGAATCTAACCTAGACCTTCGAGAAACTATGCAAGAGAACAACTGTAAAAGGGGTATATAGGATTTTTTAACTGTATCCAGATATGCTTCTCCTTTCTCTTCTCTCTTCATCGCCCTTTCTTTACCTAAATTGGTAGCCCTTGGGCTCAATAAGCTTTTATGTGAAAAGATCAGATATATATAAAATCTCTTCCTAGCTTTCACTCTAGTTGTCCTGCACTTGATAGAAAAGGAAGCCTGGAAGGGATAACAAATGCTTTCATTTGAAAATACTCATTACTAGTTATGTGGCTCAACTCGACCAAAAATAAATTGTTACTTTTACTTTTTCCCACGAACGACGAAACGAATTTAAAAGTTGTTGACGCAGTACAACCAATCTTTATCCCATCAATGTCTGAATCCTTCAGGCTATCATTTCGGTTGAACACCGTGACGAAGATAAGGCTGTACAAGTTGCGTAAACGGAATAAGCACCTTAAGTTGAGTAAAAAATATTAATTGAGTCATATTTTATTCATCAATGATTTTATGGATGAGAAGGTGTAGGGATAGATGCGTAGTACGAGTTTTATGAAATCTAAAATCATTTAGCGTGCTAGCTCAATCGAAATTATTTGATAATGTACATACCCAAAGCCTCATATATACAACGTAGTGTCAGATGAAGACAAGCGTCATAACATTCTATCGGACAAACGTCTAGAAAAATATTTGTGCGTCCTATAAACTATCGAGCCTATTCGAATTTACCTAATCACAAATATCTTAGTTAGCTCTTCATAACGAATCATTTACGTTTTTTTCAGAGCGTTAATCACATTCTCGTTGAATGAATATCATCAAATACATTTACCTTTTAACCGAAGGACCCGGGAAGTCACTTAAGGCCTTTATTGAAAACAGGACTTGCACTGGGAAAGTACCATAAAGGGACGCCAAAAAATTTTTTGGTTACCGTTGGAAGAAGCCACCTCTTGTGTTTCTTCGAAATTTTCATCACCTGCGTACGTTCCCAAAAGTGCACAAACCAACAATTTCATTGATCTGGTAAAGTCACTTTTTGGTATGACAAAATATTATTTGTTCCCTGGTAAAAGCACTTTTGGTCCTTCCGAATTTTCTTTAGTTCAAGCGGGGAAGTCCCTTTTGTGCTTTGACATATATTGAAAATTCTCGTATCCTTGGAGTCGGCTATTAGCTAAAGGTAACATAGCAGTTTGAATGCACTTGTATTTTTCGGCGAAGCCCTTTTAGTAACGGTGCATGCGATTATAGCGGACTCCCAGGCTACAGAAAACTTTGAATATTATATCTCTTGATAACCCAAGATACGTGCATTTAGACATTGGATGTATTCCTGGTATCAGTCAATGTACGTAGTTATGAGCTACCGCATGAAATTCGGTAACCTGTTTCAAAAGGCCCTAACGAACTTCACATCGCTTATCTGTCAGTCCCATTGGAAACGCATTTCCAACTGACACTAT
>LJIJ01004744.1:0-13759 GCA_001718145.1 Orchesella cincta
CAAGTGGAGGTTCATCAATTTCGTTTCCTATTACAAACCAGGTCAACGTTATCGATATTTGGAGGTAACGAGTGACAGAGGAAGGTCGGAGTTTTAATATCAACTGTGAGCTGATTTGTTCTCACACATTGTTATAATTATCCCATTACCAACTGTTCGGTTTAAATTATAAAATTGTTTTCAGGTTACAAGTCCAAAGTCGAACAGAATGCCGGTCGTAACAAGAAGTATGAAGAAGAAGATGCACGATGCTATTTCGGAAGCGGAACTGCCGTCACCAATTACTGAGTTACCTCCAGAAGTAAGTTCAGCAGTTATTGATTATTTTTTCAAATTAGTGTGACTTTTTGTGCAGTTTACAAAATACCGAGATTGAAACTCAATCCATAATATGTTATCTTAGATGCTCGAGATGATTTTGAAAAACTTGGATTCTGTGAAAAATCCCTGCTTCCGTATCGGCTCGTTCACCATCCTGGAAAACCAATTATTGATGACCTTCTTGAAAGAAGAGTTTAAAAATGGAAGTTGTTGCCAGACCGAATGTCTCCATGATCGACAGTGAGTCAAGATTTTGGTGTCCTCCAGCAATTTTGCGTCATACCGGCAATCCCTTTCCATCGAGGTCACTGCGTATCCATGGAGATGGAGGAAAGTCAACGCCACCCAACATAAGTCTGGTTGCCTTCACGGCAAGCTTTGGAAATTTCCTCACCACCTTTGAATTGTACACGGCGAATCTTAAAACAAAAACTCTATTCGAAGCTCTGAATCACCTTCCAAACCTGAAAACATTAAAGATTTTGTGGTCACGGTTACTTGATTTGAATAACGAAGACATCCTCGAGTCCGTTCGTCTTCCGCCGTTGCTGAATCTAACGTCGTTGATCCTATATTCTGTCAATGTGGGTCCTAGGTCTGAAGAAAATGACCAGAGCAAGTTTTACTCCAAACTCCTTGATGCTTATGCTGATCAGCTTGTATCTTTGGAAATGTGGGTACTAACAAAAACCCTAGAAGAAGTTTTCCCAAAACGCCGTGTTGCTTTTCAAAACCTCAGACAGCTAAAAGTGCATCAACCCAACGCGGCCTTCTTTCAATTAAGTTGCTTTCCGGCCCTCCAGCGTATTTCAATAGTGGTCCGTCCGAGTTCGACAGAGCCAGCATTGGCACTCTAATGCAATTTGTGGATAAGTTCAACGACTCGCTGGAAACTCTTGAAGTGGATGTTCTGTGGCGTTATCTCAAACCCTACGGCACTGGCAACGAGCGAGCGAGCAAGGAAACTAGCATTGCCGATGGAAAACGTTTTCCAAAACTGACAAAGTTTACCGTGCCCTGCCCATCGAATGATTTGGAGTCGGCAGTTACACTCAAGAAAATCCTCATCAAGTTTCCATCCCTGAAGGAACTGAAGCTTCTGCATTTCCGAGAAGTGTACGTTAATGAGCAGAGGAGCATGGGAGATCAGTTCTACCTGACGGACAAGCAGAAAATCAGAACGTTACTGGCCAAAGAAGATTATTGGAAGCTTTGCAGCAAACTGAACCGCATTTCTGTGTGGTTTACTGGGCAATCGACTGTTTACCGTAATTATCTTCTTCATTCTACACGGAGAGAGGATGAGAGCAAATGAAGTTAATAATATTTTATTCGAATGTGTATGTGTATCTACAATTATTTACGTTTCATTGTATCCATTTGTAACATTCTAGTGAAGATAAATCAATTTGAGTTGTAATTCAGCCTATTCAATTAGATAATAGTGAAACTTTTCTTTGTATTCTAACATAACAACTGTTAATCTCAATACACCCCTATTTAGAAAATTACGAGAAACGTTCGGAACTGTTATTATTAAAACCTGTCAAACTGTTTTGACGCCATACACTTCACCGTCCATAATACATATTACAATTAGAAATACTTGCATAAATTTATAACTAAATTGTAAGTTTTTGTATAAAGTAAGAAAGTCTGATGAAGACAATGGTGAATAAATTATAATGAGATCAAAAATTATCACAAGTGCAGTTAGTTTACTGTATTTGTGTGTTACATTTATCCATGGTACATTTATTTATTTAATATTTATGCATGCCAAAGATATTAAAAGCTAACAGTATCATTTTTCTCGTTTAAAAACATAGTTAATCAATTAGTTTTATTGAAAAAGGCGACTTCAAAAGAAACCTAGTCTTCAGTCTTAGACTGTTTAGGTGTATTACACGTGATTTTTTGATGCTAATAATGCTTTCTAGATGTAGATTTACTGCACCATAAGTAAACTTACAACTTGGCTAATAGCAAAACTGAAAAAATTCAAAGGAGTCAATTCATCAACATAATTTGTGTAACCTATGTAAGCCTTAATTGGCCAAATTGATCTTGTAAACTTCTTGATGAACCTCCGTTCTTTTGGCTCAAGAACATTTGGTAACACCCAATATTTCACTTCTTCACCTACGTTCTTAGCGTCGCCGCATAATAAGCCCATAATCGTCGTGTACAGCAGAAGTGCAACCGTTGCATCATACGAACATGCAAATATCCAGAGGAAATCAGGTACAGGCATGCTTAGTCCCTCTGATATGAGCACAAATATCGAAGAAATAAAAGCAACTATTATTAAAGTAAGAGATAAAATAATAAGTTCATTCTGTTGAAACAAGTTGTAGTAACGGCTCAGAATCTGGATTTGCCTATAGTTATCCAAATAAACGGAATAGTTCCCAGGTTTTGAAATTACCAGTTGGTTTGTATGCTGGATGTATCGACGGAGACAGTAGGCCTGCAACATGGAGCAGTGCATAACGAAGAAACCAAATTTACCAGCCAAATCTATCAGTAACCAGAATCCAAATAGGCATATAGGTATCAGCCACGTGGCAGTGTCAAGAAAGTATTTTTGGTCGATGGAATAACCGCACTTTGGAATCATTGAATAAAGAAACGTGGTTGAATTGCAATTAAAAAGTTGCATCATCGTGTACGTAATAGCCGTCAGTAGAGGGAAGGAGACACCAACTAGTAGCGCAAACTTTATACACTGAACTTCTCCTGGTTTTGAGATTTTTATTGTGGTTGAATCTACATACAAATACAAAAGATTATCGGAAGAATTTGTTATTAAAACTAGAAAAACTTTGGTTAGTACTTACTGTTCTCATGAGTCTTCTCAAACCCAACAAACAAATTGAAAAGTTCTACCATAGCTTCAAGTCTATTTAAAATCATTAAATTAAAAGAACTGTATACTGAGAATGAGACGGCAACAATCACCGTTTCACACTTAACCACTAAGGTGATACTGCTATAATCGTGAAGCAACTGTGCCCATAACACGATGGCAAAAATTCCACATAAAATGGCTTTAACATATTTCCATGCGATGTTAACACGTGAATCAAGTGCCAGTTTGTCAAATTTAGATAACACAAAAAGTCGAGTACCAAAACACTTTTCTAGCTGAAATTGTAGCCTAAAATATTTGATTAAAATTTTGTGTATAATCATGCTGTTTGTAGCAAAATGAATATCAAATAATAGAAAATAACGCTTGTTCGTGAGCCTAAATAGGAGTTACAAAACTTAAATAAAAAACAAAATGGTAATCGGTCGGTGTTACAAAATGTATGAGCTTCTGACTTTGGTACTAAGTTACCTATCGAATATTTTAGATGAGATGTTCTGTGTCCATTTGCGTTGTCGAACAATTTCATAGTGAATCCAAACCATTGAAAATAGTTCACTAACCTTTTCGTTTATATAGATTGTGGATCTTGCTTACGAGCAAAGTACGTAGTCGATGAAACGGAATTGAACCACTTGTGTTGCAAATTGTAGACACTTATGAATAATAGTATTCCCAAATATTGGCTTGAATGGCATTTGTTTCCGTGCAGCGGATCAAGTTTTGAAAATGACAACGTTATAGACTATAGAAGGGGACCACGTGGATTTGAATTTTCCCAGTTATTTGCATCGTGAGTTTGAGCAGTTTTTTGAAAATTTGAATTTTTTCAAATATTTTGGCAAAACGATAAAAACTGACAAATATGTTTTTTTCAGCTCTTACAATGCTAGAGAGTAAGTTTATTTGGTTTGACAACAATTTGGAAACTGAAATTGTGTCAAATAGCCAATGCATGGCAGAGTGCATTTCAAAAATTCAACGTTGCACGAAACAGAAAACCATCAAGCCATATTTTGGAATATAGTTACTCATAATGTCTACAAATTTGCCACACAAGTGGTTCAATTCCGTGTTTCATCATATACGTACTTTTGCCTCGTTAGGTTAATTTCCTGTATATAGGTATGGAATAGGCGAGTGCTAGTTTGTCCACAAAGCATTATGGGATCCTAGTTGAAAATTACTTTAACATGGTAATTTTGATGATTACGGCATTGGCGCATGTCATGAGAGTAGAACATACATTTAATTGTCACACGAGTGACTAAATTGGCAAGATAATTTTGGTAACATTGAAATTAACTTGTCAAATTGACTCAAACAAAAACCTACTTTGGCGTACCAGGTCCTACAAATAAAACGGTGAACAGCTATTAATCACGAAATAAAAATAATTGTTGGCACGTGGGTTCAGTGGCTAGACTATTCAATATAAATGTTATGTAAGCAAAAATTGGAATTAAAGAATGTCCACGTTGTTTCCATTTATATCTGTACTTGGACTCCAGACGAGGCAGTTATAGTGTGGTTGATTTGGCAATGTTTATCAGTCGATAGGAATTATGAGAATTTTGGAACAACCCGTTGTTCTCGTGAAATCTTTAGTTTATCAACCGCAACGCAATCCTGTGTAAATGTTACAGCAGGTGGTTTGTAATTCAGACTGATAGTTTTTATGTATGCGTGGTATAGCAGAAATTGGAAATATTATCTCAGTTTGGATCGGAAAATAAGAATACATGCCATTTCTGATGAGTACCAGAGCTAACACACCTCCATGGTTTTGTTGCAATTATTAATAACAATCGTTCAATGGCATCTTGAGCAATATAACGACAGGTATTCAGCCCCAATGACTCTGACAATAATCCCAGAAAATTATATCGATGACGACTTGAAGCCAGCGAACCATCAATCATTGCGATAAGACCATTTTAGCGTAACCCATATCTACGGACAGACTGTTGAATATGCGTTGCCCCATGGTGCTTCACACGAGTGAATCCACAAATGTTTCAGGAAACGCAACCCGCAATTTTTTCATCCTAAGACTATCTGTTAGTTATGTGTAACTGTTCAATGTAAGGAAAATCTGGGAGAACTCAATTTTCAACCTAAAAATCATACGAAAATACCAAAAGTGGGTCTGACACTGTGACGGAGATCAGTTTTATCTAGACTTGCAACTCCAACTTGATGCAAAAAGTGTAGCCTGCGAACATGTTAAATTGAAAGGTTTATATATAAAGTATAATGACAATAATGTTGAAATAAATGAGGTCCGTAAGATATATGCATTCTTAGATTTATTTTCCTGTATTTTTTAACTATATTAATTTATTATTAACGCACGACAAAAGCCTACCAAGCTCAACGGGCTAATTTTTAAACAGATATTGCTAAATCAACTAGGCTAATACGAGTACCCAACTAATTAAACCGTCGGGTTCAAATGGAACCAAGCCAGATTCGTACTTCTGGATTTACTGCACCATAAGTAAGCTTACAACTTGGCTTATACCAAAACTGAAAAAATTCAAAGGAGTCAATTCATCAACATAATTTGAGTAACCTATGTAAGCCTTAATTGGCCAAATCGATCTTGCAAACTTTTGGATCAATTTCCTTTCCTTCAGAACATTAGTCAACACCCCATACCTAACTACTTCACCTACTTTCTTAGCACTGCCACATAATAAGCCCATAACAGTGGTGTATACCAACAAAGCGACAGTTGCATCATGTGCACATGCAAAAATCCAGAGAAAATCAGGAACAGGCATGTTAAGCCCCATTGATATTTGTACAAATAGAGCAGAAATAAAAGCAACCATTACTAAAATGAGAGATAACATAATTAGTCCATTTTGTTGAAACAAATTGTAATAGCGACTCAGAATCTGAATTTGTCTATAATGACCTAAGTAAACGGAATAGTCCCCAGGTTTTGAAATCACCAGTTGGTTTGTATACTGGATGTATCGACGGAGACAGTATGCCTGCAACATAGATGAGTGCATTAGAAAGAAACCAAATTTGCCAGCAAAATCAATCAGCAACCAGAAACCTAAAATGCAAATGGGTATTAGCCATCGAAAAGTTTCGACGGAAAACTTTTCGACTGCGGAATGCTTGCAGTTTGGAATCATGAAATAAAGGAATGTGGTAGAATTGCAGTTGAAAAATTGCATCATTGTGTACGTGACAGCCATCAGCAGAGGGAAGGAGACGCCAACCAAGAGAGCAAACTTTATCAACCGGACTTCTCCTGGCTTTGAGATTTTCATTGTGGTTTTATCTGCCAAAAATATATTAAATTACTAGAAGGAATGGTTAATGAAACTAGAATAAGGGATGTGTAGTAATTACCATTTTTATGCGTTTTCTCAAACCCAACAAACAAATTGAAAAGCTCCACCATAGCTTCTCGCTTTTTTAAAATGATCCAATTAAACAAACTGTAAACTGAGAACGCAGTGGCAAGAATAACCGTTTCACATGAAACCACTAAGGTAGCACTGCTATAATCGTGTAATAACTGTGCCCAAAGCACGATGGCAAAAATTCCACATATTACGACTTTAACATATTTTAATGTGATATTAACGCGAGAGTCAAGTGTCAGTTTATAAGTTGGAGATAGTGAAAAAATACGAGTACAAAAACACTTTTCTAGCTGAAATTGTAACCTAAAGAAAATGATTAAATTTTCGTGAATTATCATGTTGTAATAAATTTAAATTCGATAAAAATTGTGCTTGTGAATAAAGACGAGTTCACGTTTTCACAAAAACTTTCCAGCCTACAAAGTTTTGTATCAAATATTTTATACGATGATATTGAGTGTCTATCTGAGCAGGTTTGGATTGCATTCATCTATCTACCACAGAGATAGAAGTTCACTAAACTTTTTCTTTCATATCTATTAAACTTTATTTAGCTACATAGGTACAGAATAGGCGCGTGTAACCTCGTGCGTAATTGAGTATGTTATCCCAGGTGGAAACTGCTTTCACATGGTAATTTTGAAGATTAGATCATTGATTCTATGCCAATATTAATTCATGAGACTAGAATATGTGCTGACGATATATAAAGCAATTTTGGTATCGCAGTGTCATCTTGTCATATTCAGTCGTTTCAAAGAGACTGCTTTACCATTCTCGATCCCGCATATTAAAAGTGCGCTCTGTTGCTTATCTACAAGCTGAACAACTATTAATCAAAATATTAATAGGTTATGCGAACCTCACCTAAATTGAGTGATTCAGCGGGGTTTCAGTGGCTAGACTGTCAAACGGAGCCCCATGTAAATATAAAAAAAATTGAAATCAATGAATGTCTACTTTGTTTCTATGTATGTGTTTATATTGCATATAAAGTTCTAGAGCAGACAGCCGGTGTGCTTTTTTATTTGGCAATGTTTATCAAGTTATGTTAAACGATGAGAACAATATAACAACTTCTTGTTTAATTGCTTTCAGCAAACCTTTAGTTAATCAACCGTAACAAGATCATGTCTATATATTTCGTAAAAATTATGAGTCTCAATACTACTGTTTGGAAGGATTGGGATTTCGTGTTCGTTATTTTGTTTCACATCCCGTTAATACCCTTTTAGACAATTATTGTGAACAAACAACAAACCCTTTAAGGTATTAAATAGGTTTAAATAATTGCATATAACAAAAAACTTGCAGAGAATTTTAACTTTAAACATATTCTGAAATAGAAGTTATTTATGGCTTACTTACCTACATCTATTCCGTGAACCTTAATTGTTTTAAAAAGACCAGAAACACTATTTAAAAGTAAATTATCGGTAACGTTTACTTATGGGGATTAACAACACTCATCACATTGAAATTGAATAATATTAGGTTACTACGTTTTATCATGTTTGTAATGAAATTTTTATTCAACATAATATAGCACAATAATAAATGTACAATTTTGATTTCTACCGGATGATGATGGATATAATGATTTTAGTTTCTGCAGAATAAATTAGTTACTGTATTGACAAAGTTGGGTAAGTAGTAAAGGTCGAGCAGAAAAAGAGTAGCAGCTGTGAGCCTAAATACAATTGAACTCATTTTTGTGTTACCAGAAAAGTCACATGCTGCACATATCTACGTAAGCAGTATGCTGATACTCATGTTATATCAGCAAAGTAGAAGGAAAACAGCCCAAGACAGTCAACTATAAACAAGTAGGCCAAAACGGAAATGGACACTAGCCACATAATTGATTCCATTGAGAATTCACCAGTATCGTCGCCACGTTCACATTTTTATACCAAGAAATATAAAAACGTAATTGGATTGCAGTTAATCCATTGTCATTGCAGGCGTAAGGCGGTGAAAATTAATTTGCTTATGAACTTCTTATTTTAGCGAGTTCATCAATTTAATTCGTTTTTGCAGGGATTTGCAGTATTCCAAGGTTTGATTTATAGTGCTGCTGCATGTTTTATTGGATTTGGAGAAGGAACGGATATGAGCAAATTAAGTAATGCAAAACAATTGGATTGCATGAAACCAAACAATTATTATATAAGCACACATTGTAAATAAAATTGATAATTATAAATATGGCGTACAACCCGTACGTAATGCTAGATACAGTAACACGTTTTTTGAATATACAAAAACACGAAAATGCGTGCATATCACCTAGCACTGTGAATTTGTAAAATGAAGACAGACAATTAAGCTCTTGAGTAAGTCAGAAGCATTTGTAAGCTTCGTTGCATAGCCGAAGAAGTAATGTAATACACACACATTGACACTGTGGTGTAGAAGCCACAGGTGAGTATGCCTTTGTGGGTGAGCGGATGTGTCGGCAGCTTGCTCAAGCTCAAGGTCGTTCTATTCAGAAACAAGTATCATCGTTTGATATGTTTGTATATGCAGATTTTCATGCACTTTACAGCTCATAATATAGTCAGAGCATATTAGGTACCTAATAGTACCTAATAACGAGTTTTTCTGCAACACCAAGAGGTGAGAGAATTGCAATTGTAGCTGGTTACAAGCAAGTAAACCCGGAGTTTGTATATGCTCAGGTAATTATAGACAGAAACTTCGTCCAGCACGCAATAGCTTTTTTAGCAATTGAAGATGAGTTCAAGTCAAAACATTCTACCTCGCTATATAAAACACGAGGAAGGTATATTCACATTATTACATAATGAAACTGTTCGCGCATGAAACTTCCTACTACGCAAAAGCTAGTTAAAAATATGTGGGTGAGTTTGTGTTCCAGTTTTAATGTGATAAGAAGGAGTTCTAAGTTTATTCTCTGGCAAAAAAAACGTATTTTATCATACCAAAGCAATAAAATTAATAAAATTAAATATTACTGTAAGTCAACTTGTTTCGATTTTTTGCAGGATATTTTTGATTGACTTCTCGTTCAATACTCTAGTGTTTTTTGCTAAAAGAGTGAATCTGCTTTAATATGAATCATTGCACCCGTTTCTGGAAAATAACCAGCATGGTAAGTGTCTCACGTTTTCTTCTAAATACAGAAACTTTACTAAAAGTCGTTACAATTGGAGAATTTTTGTTAAGGTGCTGGGTATCATAATTGTGGCGCTTGGTCTCTTCACTCATATTGATTCGGAATGGAGAATTGCCAACCAACGGGGTGACCCCTGCCAGCAAAGATTGCTGTACATGTACGGCCGCGCAGCAGAGTGGTGTCCACCTATTGCAATTGAGTTCTATTTCATCATTATCAACATCATCTGCCTCATTTTATCGCTTATCGGTTTTTGTTATTCAAACTACATTGAAAAACCGTCATATGTCATGAAAAAAGTGGACATGTTTCACCATGGAGGGGCTGCGTTGTTGTTGTTGATAGCGGGGATCCTTTATATTGCATCAGCACTCCAAATCATGAGCATGCGGCTGCATGCAGGAAGAAGAGAAATGCGATGAGGTCGACTGAAAAAGTCGTTGCGGGGTGAGTTGAGAATAATAAAAAATTTTTTGCAATGTTTGAAAATTAATACTGATTATATTTTTCGTAAGGGGTTAACTATCATCCAAGCTTTGATTTATGGTGCTATTTCGTGCTTTGTCGGAAAAGGGAGTAGAAAGGGCCAATACAAACTAGAATGAGTTTGTGATTACTTTTTACTTTGTTTATTTCACAAAAACGTTTGTTAATAAAACTAATTTAACTGCACCAAACGGCATTTACTTTTTATAAATATTGTAATAAAAACAGTTCAATACTAGTTTGAAGTAAAATAAACAAATTTCACAGTTATTTTTACATTAAATTTTTTTATCTCTATCAATTCAACATGATTCAACAGAATCTGTTGAACAGAAAAATAAATATTTACGAGGGACAGACTAATTTTCATCGGTGCTACCCATGATGATTTATGATAATGAAGTACAGACGATCGGACAAACACCACTTGAACGCACGCAGCGTTCACACCACAGCGGAATTTTTTACCACTTGCGTAGCTTTGAGATAAGGTGTAAAAATTTTCTACCAAAGACAAGCTCATGTATGTCAGAACGACTAGTCAGTAATGACAGTTTTTTTTGTGAAAAGTGCTGTTGAAATTTCTATAAACGGGAATGTAGAATTATTTTATTTGAAGTAAATGTATATAATGCATCACGTTTTGCAAATTTTTTCATTTTTCGTTGATGAATTTCTGACCAAAACAACTTGCATACAGATGCATGTTTTTCATATAAAACCTACGTGATGAGATACCCCAATAAATATATGAAGCAGTTAATTCACAATCTCAAAGTACTCCATTCCTGAAAACCTTGGCATTTTGCATCTATCTACATGTCTCCCTTCAGGACAGAGAGAATGATGATGATGAATGATGATGACTCAAGCCAAAGTTCACAAACAAATAACCAGAATCCGTCAAAAGTTCTCTTTACCTACCCAAACAAGCAAAATGAGATAGTTACCCAATCGGCTCGTCCTATAAATGTAATTGAACCTCATTTCATTCATCACGGGAGAAAATTGAAAAATCGATTAAAATCTACTCAGCTGTTACAAGGAACAGTTTTTACTCATCTTCGTTCTCACCCAGGTGAGTTTGCTAATTTCTCCCTTTTGTAACAGGCTACCACTACTCAACCTAGCACAAAAGGTTTGGGTTTCATAATCAGATATTGGACAACGATTCACTTGTGTGTGTATTTGTATCACTATTCGAGAAATGGACACGTCCGAAAACTCAATTCCAGTATTTCTATCTCCGGCTCTCGAAACAGGAATATTTTGGGATTTAGACGTTCTCCTAAACTGGAAGAAACTATAGATAACCGGATTCAGAACGGGGTTAGCACACACAAACACCAAAACGATTTTTCGATGCCTTGATTCACAATCTGTGCGGATTTGCTGTCGATCCAGTACCTAACAAGAAATTGGGATCGGTAAATACATTTTGTCAAAATTTAATATATTTTTCACCGCATTTTCGTACCATAGTTTCATGATGGTGTAGGGAGCCCAGCAAACAAAAAAGTAGTCACAATTGCCGCTGACATTTTCATCACTCGAACCTTTGCTCTATCATATCCAGCTGTACTTGATCGGCGTAGGGTATTATCTAAAACCAAAATCTCAAACTGGCTTTAAAAACGTTTATGCAACTATTACATGCGAATGTGTTTATTGCTTACTAACCAGTTGTTTTCTTCTTGTTGGCTTTAAAAATTTGATATAAAATACAAGAGTAGCAGAATATAATCGTTGATAGCGGAAACATGTGGAGAAAAAAGAGACCGGAGGCTACGTAAGCAATCTCAAACACCTTAGATGGGAATGTGTTCAGTGTAGTGCATATATCATAACAATCATATTTCTCAACGTGAAATACAATTTGTTGGGGCGAACTGCAAATTAAGCTTAAAATCCAGGCTGCAGCAAGCAAAATCTTAGCACGCTTGTCTGCGTAAGCTATTCCTAAGGGTTTTGTCACTACAAAACATAAATCTAGGCTGATGACAACAATCACAAAGCCAATAAGGTTAGGTTAAGGTTAGGTTAGGTTAACGACACGAGCCTGCACATCAGATCTCCGGCGTGCCAAAAAAGAGTGTAGTTATAAACAATCTGAAAAGAAAGCAGTTTTAACTGTCGGGAATTGATCATTTTGGTAATAGTTTAAGAAGGTTCTCATACTTTTTTGTTTTTGCCAAAATGGCTATTATTATGGTAAGTTGAAACTTTATTTTAGCTCACATTCACTGGCATAAAGAAAAACGTCACCAGCAAATCCGCAATTGTCAGGTGAAGCAGGAGTAAGTCAATTCTGCTTAGTTTTCTGTTAGTATTTTGTCTGAAGAAAAAGGAAAAAGAAGACATCAGGGTTATTACGCTGTTTTATTCAGTCATTTGCTTTATTTGAAGCTGTCAACATTGATATTTGTCAAATATTTTTTCGCAAATTTAAAAACATCTATAAAACCATACGTTGGATTCATTTTATAAACATAAAGTAAATTTAAACTAAATTCTGTAGGCAACTGGTCTCTCACCTCATGATAGAAATTAGAACGTAAATATTTCCAACTGCTGAACAGAACATCAACAACGAGAATCCAGTTATTGCAAGATTGTCAATATCTGTGTTCAAATGTATCTCCAAACCAGTTCCATTATCGCGAACTGTTAGATTGGTCGTTGAACACGCAGACTCATAATTCACTTCGACATCTGTCCAGGTCTCGTTTGAGGTTTCAATTTCCACTGCCGAATTTGTGAAATTTTGAGCCATTTTTGAAGTAGGCTTAGTTTCACACTAACCTGCAAAAGAATTTACCAACGACTTCCACACATTTAAATTTTAACTTATTACATGCATATTTGCAGTTTGGAAACTGAAAGTCGCACATAACTATTGTTGCTACTTTGTCATTTAGAAACAAAGCTCTCTGTGATGATGATGATGATGATGAACACGCTGTAAGCAGTTGAAAACGAACATGCTGCTAACACCGTTTGGCTCTTCACAAAAATGCAAGGAGTGTCAGCAAAAAGTATTTACTCTGTGGCGTGTTTGTGTGATAATTGGAATTTTTAGCTAATGCTAAAGGTGCATCGTGACTTCATGTAGATGGATGGAAGGTGGAAATGCAACTGAAACTTATTGTCTGACTACCAATACAAAATTGAAAAGTTGTTTTACACAAAAAACGTTGCAATATCAGTTCTTGTAGCTGCATGGTTGCTTTTGCATAATTCTTACCAATATTATTGCTTTTAGAGAGTAACAATTGAGAGCTTGTTTACACTTATTCACTGATTCCGACGTAATCTGCTGGTTTCCTATACGTTTGCTATATTATCTATAAATTTGACAAGTGGGTATGCTATATTTCAAACGAATTGCAGTTAGGAGTTTGACCATACTAATTAAAGCAAGCTACACAACACACACCAGACTAACAACTTTGGGTGTAAAAAACTTGCTCCTAGCCCTTTTGCCTTTTCAAATCATATCTTCTCACTTCGCCACGGCTTATTCCTACTGAACTAAAGTGAAAGAAGTGTCAT
>LJIJ01004745.1:0-13758 GCA_001718145.1 Orchesella cincta
TGGAGTTCTAATGACCGGTTATTTTCATCATGTATTTGCTGCTGGATGCTCTATACCATCCCAATAAATATCCTGTTCACCAACTTTTCGTTACAGTGGTTCTTATTGGATTTGCGTTATCGATTCGCTTGCAAATACGGTTTTGATAAGAAACGCGGAAATATTTTGTGATTTTCACAATGAACTTTACCATTTGAATTACAACAACGGCTTGTAAGGCGCGGTAAGTTACAAAAATGGTTTGAATTACGGCAAGAGATAATTTAAACCTTTTTTACGTAATTTTAGCAACAACAATCAGACGCTTGGATCACATTGGACTTTTTACCTGCTTTTGGGCAGTTGCCTTGTCTCTCCTGCCGTTGATTTTGCCGTTTTTTGCGATTCTGTTTGCATTGGATCCATACTACTACATTCTCAAAGAATTGTTTCCAACGGAACAACGAGGGAAGACGCTAAGCACAACCATATTTTTGACACGCTACTTACTTGTGTTATTTTGCTGTCTTGAAGGATGTGCACGTATCGTTATTGCGTTGCAATATAACCAGGATTACATGCTTAGAACGTTGTATTGAACGATTTAGTGTAATGAAGGGTTTTCAACAAATTTCACAAAAATATTCACAACTTCAGATACTCCAATCAAAAACAGATGAACTAACATCTCAACTGAACGCTATTTATTTTGGAGTTTCCTATTTAATGCTTATTGATACTTGCGTGCTAATAGTTCTGGGCATAAAATTTATACCAATGCAATTGTACGCGTTCTTTCCTTTTATTGCTATCTTTGCAATTAGTGTGATATCATTTTGCTTATCAGCTTTAGCAAATTTACATTCCAAAAGTATTGATATGATCGATCACTATAAAAAGTTACTATGCAATGGAAAGCCTTATAGTTTGAAGGAAAAGAAACAAATTATCAGAGCAACGCGCCCATTTGCAACTGGATACGGTGGTTGTGGAATATTCAAAAAGGAGACTAGACGGCTTACTTGTATTCATTAATTGTTAATTCGATTAATGCAACACTATCATTCAAAGGATCGTTGAGTAACGCCAAAATGACAGTAGCTCAATAAAAGTTATTTGTGTTTACTGTAAAATTCACCGCGGCAGTTAAAATAAATCCTAAAATTTAAAAAAAAAAAACATAAAACTTTACTGGCTGAAGTTTCCTGTTAATATCTGAGTTTTAAACTAAAAGAATCCAATTATATTTGTACGGTGGAAAAAACATTTTGTGACTCGGCCCAAATAAGCTACTCAACCCTGCTATGACTACCTTTAATTCCGTTATATTGTCCTAATCCCATTTTATTGAAAAAGCAAATAAAAAGCACTTCACAATTTTCTCAGAAGCATTAGCAAAACATGTAATATTATACATATTACATATTACATGGTATTACATATTATACATATAATACCACCGTAATATTATCTTTCGCACATGTTCAAAGAAATAGACTTTGGATGTTTTCCAGCGTATGGTTCTCTTAAAATTTAATTTTTCCCTGGCAGTTGCCTACAAGTTTATTTCGGAATTAATTGATGAATACGCAAAATTTATAATGATCTAACTAAATTACTTTTAACAAAGGCCAAACATCTAGAAGATATCAAACATTATACTTACCGTCTGGTATTCATTTCTTGTTGAATAAAACTGAACCACAAAATCCTCAGTAAATGGTTCACTAATTAACATTAAATGTCAGTAAATTATGGTGCATAATGATGGGTTCCATAAAGCCAAAGATTTTCATGAAGTAGCTGGATACATTTGGAATTTCTGAAACAATTTAGTTTGTTATTGTTTTTCAAACTGGTGCTGTATGGATTGGTATAATAGGGATAAAAAAAATGGATAAAATAAACTTTTAACAGTATAAAAGACATTTATAATTTATTAATATAAATTAATCAACTTTCGTTTCGCTATCTTTTATCGCTATCTACTATGTAAGCATTTCTAATTATATATACAAATTTTTGCATTGTCGTCACACAGCATTCTGGTGACTAAAAAGCAAAAAGGGTCTTATTTATTCGTACACTTAAAAGCCTAATATAATATAATATTTTTATATATCTTTTTACGAAGAACTGCGAAAGTTCCTTTTTTCCGGGATCAACTAAAAAACTCTTATTTGTAAAATACAAGTTAAAATCTCTCAACTAATTGGTGTAATCTTCCGAATACCAGTAGCAATAATGGCACCCAAACGTATAGCGATAAGGTGAAGGAATTTGCCAACCCGGTTTCTGTTCTCCACAACAAAACCAATACTGCTCATAAATAGTAGTGTACCGTGCATGTAAAACACTACAATAATATTATCTTGAGTAGAAAACGGCTTAAAGTCACCCGTCTTGTTTCGGGCTGTCTCTACCGTAACATTCCAGGTGGAAATACGTAGCTCCCAACTCTTCCATAAATCAACTAAACCTGATTGAAATAAAGAATGTATACGTATCATAAACAGATTGGCAGGCCACGGCATATTGAAAAAGTCCCACGAGGCATACATGTTTCCGAACGGTGATTTGCTCACGGAAATTTTATCATTTGAGATCCCATATCTGCCAAGCTGCAGTTTCATTTCACTTACCTTACCGAATGTATGCACATAAAGATCCTTCTTACATGGGAAAATTTTGCCATAAATGTAGGATTTCTGCAACAACATAGCACCCTCTTCATTATCCCTTGCAAATACGACATTAGGGTCAAGTAGCTTTAAAATTTCGCCGTAACTTTTGAACGGATTGAGATAGTAAAAAACCAATCCATAAAAAGTGTTTATTGAATTCCAAGACAGCGCCTTGCTGAATTCATTTATTTTTCTTTGAAGGCAAATCTTTCACGAGTGAACGTAAGCTATCCTCTAACATCGTTGGGGAATATATTGTAAAGTTTTTATTCGTTATTTGATCAAAGCTTTCCAACCTTCCAGAAACCACAGGGGCTGTTAGCTGATTGATGTTGTCAGATTGGTAAAAGAATGTGAGAACGATACCAGCAAGCATCCATGCAGCTGCTAGCCATCTTACTTCCTTAATTGCCTTTGTCGATTGTGCCAAAAGTATATTAAAAACAAATGACAAATGAAGCCATCCTTCGCTAATTTTGTTATTAATTTCCACAGTGATGAATGTCCTTAGAAACCCACTAAATATTGCACCAAATATTATCAAAATCCATGAGGGTAGGTCAAAAGCCGAAATAAATCCTAGCAATGATAAAAATCCAGGTTTGGTGGCTGGTGCGCAGGTTATAAAATGTACAGTATTGATTTTTGCTAGGTAGTTGATGTGTCCGTAATATACAACATGGAATTTGTTAGTAAATTTAACGAATATTTGTAAACTGTCTGTTTTTACGTATTCGAATATTCTCATGGTACAGTTAGAGCACACCAGAGAAAGCAAGGCTAAATCCAGATATCCCTGCTCAGAATGTTTCCACTGGGTTAAATACGGGCTTTTTGTGAACCAAACTTTACTTTCGTTTTTAAATGAGTCAAAAAACACGACAACATTGGGACAGTGCGCCCGTAACTTGTCAATTTGCTCTAAGTTTGTGTTCTTTGACATGTCAATCCACGGGTGTTTGATTGATTCTAGAGCACGTTTTGCAGCAAATACCATGCAATGTAATTCCGATAAATGTTTTTTATCATAATTTTTGCAATCATTTTCTATTGCATTTAAAACCGATTTGTAATTCTGGCAAGCAGCCATTTTGCTCGTTTTGGTTATGAAATAGTCGCGATCACGATTGTAAAACAGTTGTAATCGAAATTTTGTAGCATATGCGCCATTACGGAAACTTCCAGATCGATGTCTCCAAAGAAGGTCCAAGTAGATGCCAAGTTTTGATGGTAGGTAGTAAGCTTTCCTGCCCTCGACATTACCAACACTTATTACGTGAATAAAGAAAGCAGAGACTTTATATATTTGATGGCCTATGTAAGAAATTAGTCTGTAATCAAACGCTGTGATGAAGACGGATTTGGGGAGATTCCGATGTATAGATTTGTACGCAAACGGAAAAATTATACGATGTTGCCATACTTGACATGATTTTGGATGGGGTACAATGTATACAAACGCAAAGCAGCCTTGCCTATGGGGTGGAGGCACCGCGAAATGGAAATCCTGGTTTCTCATCAGCCTCACTTCAACACTGTTGCAGGTTATTGCAAAAAGGGTATAAATAAATCCAGGTTTCAATCTTTGGTAAGTGTAGGTCGAAATTATTGAAGGGAAATTGAGTGGCACCAAATCATAGCGATATGGAGTGGAATTAGGCTGCGGGAAAATAAAAATTATGTTAGTGCAATACTATAATAACAATATACTTTTATATCTTCATGCAAAGTTTCTTCTTTTTACCTGTTTTTGGACTAGATTGAAAACCAAATGAACCGTACAATTTTCAAAAGGTTTCAGACTTCTTTCAAAATTTATGAGTGGAATGTAACTTGTGACAGCTGTAAAAATTGCAAGAAGTAATAAGCTCGAAAATAATATATTTGATGACATTTTGGAAAAGATGGGCGTTGAAAAGTAGGATATTTAAATACGTTTTGCAATGCTACTTTTTAACAAAACATATATGCTTCGAGGTTGCCAACTGTCGCCAATATTCTGGTCTTTTACGAATATGTATCGTTCTCCCATAAAACTAATCGTTGGTTTAGAAAGAGTGGAAATTGCCTTTTTTAATTTAAACTTTAGATGAAATACGAAATCGACAGAAAGGCAATTTTAAACGCAATTTTAACCGCAATTACCAACGACTGATCACGTATTACAAACATACCTATACGTTTCGTAAGCACGTATAAAGGAAATTAATCGTTGGGTTATTACTTGGGTAAAAATATTTGCCTACAAGACAAAAACAACCCAATAAATTACTTTGTAAGCCAAATGATTTTCTTACTTTAAATATACAGAAAACTGTCATTGGCAAATAAGATATTCTCATTTTTATTTTTAATGTTTTTAGGAATGCAAATTATTACAGAAATTCGTGATTCAACTGTCTCGGAATTTTGAAAAATTATTAATTAATGACGGTAAGAATGGTAAACTCATATTAAGTTACTATTTGCTTTATATTTACTATTCAGATTTGTATTGCAAACGTAAACCGATCGTAATTCAGTGGCATAAACAGTCCAGTTAGTCTAAAAATTAAATGGTTACATTACCTAATTCAAACTACACATTTACACGCAAAATATATTTGATGATATATAAGTTGTCATTGTAAAGAAGGTGCACATACATTCACTTGCTTCTAAACTTCTTTTAAAATATTATCGAGTTTCTGACGATGCAAGTAATCATGCAATCAATCGTTTGTCAAAGGTCGTTAATAGAATATGTTTATATATATTATTACATATTATTGCATGTTCTGGTTTTACAACATTGGTGCGTTATTATAATTATTTAATCTGTTGAAAATAAGCTATAAAAACTGAAGTTTTTTTAGGTCTTAGTTTCGTAGTCTTCGTAAGTACAACTAAGGTAGGCTTAAAATGGGTTTATCAGCAAAATGAGTCGTTTTAAATATAGTTACTTAAACTATTCCAATTGGAGAAAAAGAATTTTCTTATAATTTTAATGCACTGTAACTTAACTGACCAAAGCTGAAAAAGATTGATAATATTCAATCATATACATACATTTCTCCACCAAACCGTGACTTTACTTCGTGTGACTAAAACATCTTCTCAATCTTATTTTTTTGTTTCTCTACAAGTATTAAACTATATTAAATTTTAATATATTATTGTAAGGAATTCAGAAATACAAAAGGATTTAAACTCTTAATAGAATAAACCAACAAATTGTTGAATGAATAAACTTCTAATACATTTAACCACAGAGGTGAGATGTTGATTTGTAAATATATTTTTCAATCTACTCCAAACCTTTTGAAAACCAGCAACTAAAAATGCCCTAAAATAATTTGCAATATCGTGTAGAAATTTCCAAATCTGTTTGCGGTCCTCCACAACAAACCCAACAATGCTTGCAAGTAGAATTAAACCATGCAAGTAAAACACTACCATTATATTATCTTGAGTAGAAAACGGCTTAAAGTCACCCGTTTTATTTTGCGCTGTCTCTACCGTCACATTCCAACTCGAAATACGTAGCTCCCAACTCTTCCACAAATCCACTATACCTGATTGTGTTAAAGAATGGATTCGCATCAAAAACTGGTCTCCAGGCCACGGAATATTTGTAAACTCCCACACAACATGCATGTTTGCAAACGGGGACTTGCTCATTGAAATTTGATCTCTTGGTTTTCCGTTTCTACCAAGTTGCAACATCATATCTTCCACCTCAGTTAAGGTGCTCACAAAAACATCCCTTCCGCAGGGAACAATCTTCTCATAAAAGTATGACTTCTGTGTCATTGTTACTACCTCTTCATTATTTCTTGGAACTACTACGTTATGCTCAATTTGCTCGTATATTTCCTCCAAAGTTTTGAACGGATTGAGAAAATAGGAAATCCATCCAAAATAAGTTGAGATGGTAGGCCACAATAGGAACCCATTTCTGAACTCCATCGTTGTTAGATTAGTGGACTGTAACAATGACAGCATCTGTTCCTCCGACGTCGTTGAAGAATACATCGTAAAATTTTCCTTTACAACTTGATCAAAAGTCTCCAACCTTTCCAAACCCACTGGGGCTGTTAGCTGGTTGATGTTGTCAGATTGGTAAAAGAAAGTAAGAACAATCCCAGCAAGCATCCATGCAGCTGCCAGCCATCTTACTTCCTTAATTGCGTTTGTCGATTGTGCCAAAAGTATATTAAATACAAAGGCCAAATGAAGCCACCCTTCACCCTTTTTGTTATAAAACTCCTTAGTGATAATTGTCCTTAGAAACCCACTAAAAATTGCACCAAATATAATCAAAATCCATGAGGGTAGGTCAAATGCTGAGATGTAACCTAGCAACGATAGAAAACCAGGGCGGGCGACAGGGGCGCAAGTGATGAAATGCACGGTGTTGATTTTTGAAAAATAACTAAAGTATCCGCAACATTTCACGTGGAACCTCTTATCAAGTTTCACGAATATTTGCAGGCTCTCCGCTTTGCTGAACTCGGATACTCTCATTGTACAGTTTTTACAGATCATGGAAAGCAAGGCAAGATCAAGATACCCTTGAGTAGAATGTCTCCAATCGCTTAAATACGGAGGTTTCTTAAACCAAACATTATTCCCTTTTGTGTGTGAATTAAAGAATAAGACAACGTTGGAACATTCCGCTCGCAACTTGTCAATATGCTCTAATTTTGTGTTCGTTGACATGTCGATCCATGGATGCTTGATGGACTCCTGAACAAGTCTTGCAGCGAGTGTCATGCATTCCAATTTTGACAAACCTCTTTCATGATAGTTTCTGCAATAATTTTCTATTGCATTTAAAACGGATTTGTAATTCTGGCAAGCAGCCATTTTGCTCGTTTTGATTACGAAATAGTCGCGTTCAGGATTATAAAACAGTTGTAATCGAAATTTTGTAGCATGTGCACCATTATGGAAACTTCCAGATCGAAGTCGCCAAAGGATATCCAAGTACATGCCAAGCTTTGATGAATGGAAATAAGCTTTTCTGCCTGCAATATTACTGACATGAATAACGTGAATGATGAATGAAGAGGCTTTATATGTGTGATGTCCAAGGTGATTAGTCAGTCGGTAATCAAACGCTGGGAGAAACACGGTTCTGGGGAGATTTCTTTGAATTAAGTCGTGTGCTATTGGATAAATTACCCGATGATGCCATACTGTGTAGGATTTTGGATGAGGAGCAACGTAAACAAACGCAAAGCAGCCTTGTATATGTGGTGGGAACGCCCCGAAATGAAATTCTTGGTTTCTCATCAATCTAACTTCAACACCGTTGCAGGTTATGCCAAACAGACTATAAATATATCCAGGTTTTAATCGTTGGTAAGTGTAGGTCGAAATTATTAAGGGGAAATTAAGAGGTACCAAATCAAAGAGATTTGGAGTAGAATTAGACTGTGGACAAAATATTTAAAAATTAGTTACACTTCAACCATATTTACTAAAATTATATATAGTATTATATTACGGTTTATATGAAAAGCATATCTTCTTTACCTGTCTTTTTACTACGTTGAAAACCAGATTTTCAAATGAGCTCAGGCTAGTTCCAAAATGTATGAGTGGAATATACCTTAAAGCAATGTTAAACATTGCAAGAAATATTAAACTCTGGAAAATCATATTTAATTACATTTTTAAATAGTTTCTCCTGAAATATAAAATATTTACTAATGCTTTTTGCAGAACATATTCAAAAAAAAACTGCGTGGCTACAAACTATCGTCGATTTCTGGTCTTTAGCAAGGATGTATTATTTGTCGCAAAAAACCAATCATTGGGTTTTACCAGAGGGGAAATTCCTGGTTTTAATTCATTTTTAAATGACAAACCAAAAACAGTAAGTAAAAATGCCATTAAAATTGCAATCACCAACGGCTGGTCACGTAATGCAAATATACGTATACGTTCCATATTCTTTAGGAAAGGAAATTAGTCGAGGGTTATTATTTCTGTAATACAATACGTGGTTTTAAGACGAGAACAAATTAATAAAATAGTCTGCAAATAAAGTAGCTTATTTTCGCATCTTCAAATATTTGCAAAAACATTCTGACAATACAATTACGTAAATGTTTTTATGTGTAAAATTCTTTACGGGAATCTGTGATTTACCTGTCTTTTCATGTCGGCAAACTGGAACTTAGGATGAGTTGCCATTTGTCAAATATTGTCGTCATCAGTAGCACAACAACAAAAAGCCCTTTACGACGAAACTCATTTAGGACACAAATAGTTGCGTCAAAGAAGGGTTAAACACCAGTAATTTTTAATGTTCTTCATTGTATATTGCTTCAAATACCACAGATATACATATTTCCATTGACCCTTGATTTACAGCATAATAAAAATATGTGTAACTAGCTACTTCTTGACTTTTGCGTACTTTAAATTACAAAAACCATACTTGCCATCTTGGTACAAATCCGTTTAAACTTGAATAGTGCATGGATTTATAGAAAAGCATGAATGTCAAACAATTAAATGCTTCGAATACGCGTCGATTAGGTTAATTTTGAAGCGTGCACACGAATATATGGACAACGCAGAAACTGACCCAACGCATCCAATTAAAACCATTTTACACGTGTCATAATATACCTGTTAAATAGTGTCGGAGCGTCATCGTGATGATAATAATGAAGTGATTTATGTTGTTGTTGTTTATGATTTACAAGTTGCTGACGCATGAATCATTGGACGGTCAAACAAATTCCTATACAAAAAGGTAACTGGACAGGTTTACACGGGGAAATGCATTTAAGTAGGATCGAATCATGCAGTTTGTGCTCCAGTTGTGCACACAAAATAACTGAGTTAAGCAAACAAAGCTTATAACCATTGGCACAATATTATTAGTTCGGTTTTAAGAAGGTTTTGCCACATGGTTTACAAAAGCAATGGTATAAAGTAAGCATTTTTATTCTTTTCATGAAAGCATTAGAGATATTATCAATATAAGCTTTTTGTTACGTAAACCGGTGATATAGATAAATGAATATTAGTTAAAATGGCTCAGGGAAGACGGAGGAAAATATGTGTGTTTTATTTTGTAGTCACTGCTTCTATCTGCTAAGATAAATACTTTTTGTGTTACCAAGCTATGCAATGGTATACGAGCAGGAAAACATACAAAAGCTCTCAATTTAGATAATAATCCCAACTTGAAATGTAAAATTGGTGACCGTATGATTGTGTATTTTTTCAATGAAGATGACGAACATTAGTTTTACAACACCACAGTTATATATAAAATGGGTTGTGAAAATGTCATTTTGATTTCCTTGTCACAACCCCATTTACCGTTGTAACCTTGAACATTAACCATCGAGATATTACGCAGAAATGAATAACATATGAGTTGTACGTCAAATCACATCATTGAAAAAATAAGCAAGTGATGTGTTAATTGGATTCTACTCTGCTGCACGTCGTGATTATCTAAATATACGTAAGCCATTGAAAAATATGCACTACTTTTCCTTTTAATTTTCCATGAAAATCAGTTTCTGCCGTCAATCAGTTTTGAAAGTTTTCCTTAAACTGTCAAACCACATATTACCTTTATCTATATAAAAATATCTGGATGATTTTGCTCAACTCACCTCCTCGTGCCTTTTTTCTGTAGCTGTTTTAATAAAGCAAAAAATAATCATGTATGAGTAACTCCCACGTCAGCAAGTTTATCTGTATCATGATGTCGCATATAACAAGCCCATATAACTTCAGTTCTGTCCAAAACGCAGCACCAGTCCTTGCTTTTCGCCATATCCATAATGGACACCAAAAAGAGCTGTCCAGTTTGTCTTGAACGTTTTGAAAAGGAAATTTACCAATGTTCCAACGGTCACGTTATTTGTAGTACCTGTATTCTCAGAGTACAAAAAATAAGTGTCCACAATGCCGTGAACGTTATCCCGAGAAGAGAATTAGGTGCAGGGCCTTACAAGAAATTTTGGATACCTATACATATTCCTGTAAGTTTAAACCCCAAGGTTGTCATGAAGTTTGCACACGGAATCAAATAACCAGCCACTCAAAATCTTGCTATTACAGGTAAGCTAAAAGATTTGTAATCATTGTACAAGAATAAAGTGCTTATTATTTTATATTATTTCCATTTCAGCCCAGATTTCATTCCGTTGTGTGAAATTATCGGATACAAAACTTGTAGATTTAACTTGTCAATTTCTTCACGCACTGAAATCATCGAGCATTTCACTAAAGAACATCATGTTGAATATGAACATGGACGACAGTTTCAAATATGCCATATGAAGTTTGAAAAAGCACTTTCGCATAAACAGCAAATGTTTTGGACCCCAATACTTTTGAGTATTGGCACAGATGAAATGAGCCCATTAGTTTTGATACTTGGAAAATTATACCCTGACACAAAAAAGGTTATCGGCATCCTGGATAAGTGTGCAGATCTGGGGGGGCTGAGTCACCAAATCAACGATGTCCACTGAATGCTTCGATTCAAAAGGTCCCCGAAAATGACGGAGGTTATCAAATGCTTTAACTTTGAGGTACGCACTTAAATTTTTCTGAAAAAAAAACTGAAGCATGAGTTAATTAAAGTTTTGTATACAGGAGCTATCAATTAATTGGAAGATGAATCCTTACTGTTAGGTTGACGTTCATAGAGTATTGTTGTGAACGTTGTAAGGACGTTTGTGAATCATTAATGAATTAACTATCTACCAATGGTACGTTGCGTGTGTTTGATGAATTGTATATAGATTAAATACGTGACATGAATTTAGGCTAAGTAACATAATTAAAGTTTATATCCCCAAATGAGGACAATCTTTACGCATGAATAATTTTAGGATGATGAAATGTTGTTTACATTAGAGTAAGCCACAAATGTTTACATGTATAAACCCCAGAAACCCATTAATAAAGAAAGAGAGTAAGTACAGACTCTGATCGGGAAAACCATCGTTTGTCAGGTCGCTCTAATAGTAAACCATTTCTATTGGTATCTATTTTCTGGGCATCAAGTTCAGCATCACCTCCTCTAGCATGCGCAGACATTACTCGCAATCAGGAGTACACACGGAGACCACAGGCACCTACGTGAAATCCCTGGCTCATCTTACTGAAAAGTTTTACACTGGCAAGCATCATATCTTTTAAAAATTGGCAAAGACTTCCCATGCCTCCTTTAATTGGGTAGGAGGCTGACTAAAAAAGTGTTTACAGCATGCCACGAACGACGTATGTAATTTGGTTAAGTTCACTCTCATTGTACCAGTTTTGTCGTTGTAAACATCATGGTAGCGCTTTACTATCGCAATTAATTTCATAAAAATGATAAAACCGCAATCCGAACGAGACTGGCCTTTTCGCTAAGACGAGTTTCTGATGCACTTGTACCGTGATTGAAAGTTTGGCTGCCGGTCCGAACAGGCGGGAGTGGAAGGAACACATAGGCGAATGTTAATTGGTCCAATGGTTCCACTCAACACACGAATGAATGGTTGTGTGGAGCGGTACCGCAAGTACCGTGATAAAGGAGGATGTGTCTTTAACTAGCTCTGCAAAGCTTTTCCAGAAATGGAGAAAATAGAGATTCTCGCAACTGGGGAGACTGCGGTAGAGGTTGGCGGAGCTCGGTTTTCCTGGGAGTTCTAAACGCCTCCTTAAACCTCGGATCAATTTTATAAGTATGTTGACTAAACATGTCCATCAAAAGCATATAATGCTGGACTATAGTATTTGTAGTTGCAGGTCAGCTTGGGACAACCACGTGGGGAAACTAGCACTGCCAACTGCTAGCATGTCCGTCGCTTTCTGATCTACGACGCCAACTTAGATGTATTAACCTACCCAACTAAATTAGCAACCCACTAAATGCAAGTCACCACAATCACTCTACACATACTCATATACAGCTTTGAGTGAACAAAATTTCATGAGGGTATTCGAAGGGGTCTACAACATAGCGCTGCTCTAGCACTTCTATCCCCAAGCAAAGATTCATATGCTCGCAAGAACCTTCTAGATACCAAAGTCCAGTAGCATGCCATACAAGGACATTGCATCATCACTTTCATCCTTCATGGTTTGCCTGCCAGTATATCCCCGCCCACTAATTTTTGGGTGTGCAGTATCAGAGGTACAATCTTCCTCCGGCTAACTCTTTTATCGCTCAGTGAAAACTCCTTACCCGAACTAGTATTATGCGGTGGGACCGACGTGATACCACTCATACGCCTTTCACCCAAGTCCAAGGTCGCTCGGAGACTAATGAACATAACCACGTAAATCTCTGATCAGACAAGTCATCATTCACGGAGTGGCCTCCAACCTGAAGAGGTCCTGAGCTTGTAAATTCCATTTTTGCAACCGCGATGAGAATATACAACTTTCAATCCGACTTAGCCAAAAACTAATACAAGAATGACCATAGTAGTAACCGATATTAGTTGTGGAAGATTTGGCGAAAGAGAATAATGATAGGGCGGCCATTTCCGACTTATGGGCAACTCAGTTAGTATGTAATGGTGGTGGTGATTGCGCACGAGTGGGCGGGTAAACAAGCGAACTGGTGCTCGCAATGGTCGGAATCGCTTCCTAGGAGGCTAGTTAGAAATCAGAACTAGGGGTTTGGAAAGGAATTTCCTTTCGACAGCTCACAATTCTAATTGTACATAATAAGGAATCTCAACCGAGGTGGCTATGCACCAAGCTGTCCAAAACAAAAGGAAGAAATTTCCAACCATGGGGACGAATTACAAATCCTGTCTCGTCAAAACAAACAACCCATACAGGTTAATACTTATTAATTAATAGTTTAGTAAAGTACTTGCTCTTACGGTATAATTTTTGATCACACATTGTGGCTCTGATTTTGTGCCAATTGTGTGAAACTCATTGGACATACGTAAACGTGCAATCTTAGCATTGCCACACTTCATCCCTTCCCCTCAGGCCGTTGGCGGAATCGCAAACATTTACAGGAAATGACACAAAGACATCTTTGACTACAGGGGAGCCTTCCCGACTTATGTTCTTTGGTTTCTCATGGGCGCTGATATAACGTCGCAAACCGTTCGCTGCG
>LJIJ01004746.1:0-13757 GCA_001718145.1 Orchesella cincta
CCTGTCCTAACAAAGCCTTTGGTGAAATGTAATTGGTACTCAAGATGATAGCGACCTGCGCGATATTTCCTGTGGTGGTTGCTTTGTTGGGAATGCTTGATCAGGTGCAAGATTGTGTTCGCCGGCTGGCTCAACATAAACAGTGATTGGTAATTTCGACGATGCATTCTTATGGACCTGTCTATCGACCCGAATTATATCTTTTTCTAAATACCTCTATTATGTACCTGCTTGACTTGGCGTATACGTCTGGCCTGTTGACTGCATATTGGGTGGCTCTGGTCTGCTAAAATAAGGGCTGCAAGTATTTCATGCATGCCAATCGGTTATTGTTCAATTTAACATAGAAGCCTTGATTTACAGTAAGTAGGCAATTAGCTATGTCATGAAATACCAAAGGGGACCAAGCTTAATACTGTACTTACTAGGAGCCAGGAGACGGCGCCTGCCCGTGAAATAGGTTTTTAGTATGTTGATAGGCATTCAAAAGTAATTTAAAGGAGGCATTTGCAGATTCTAACGGAGAAGTAGAGGGTGTTAAGCCCAATTATATTAGCATGCAGAAAAAGGGAGTTATGCATCGGCTTCGTTATAACCAGCTAAACTGGTTCTGTTACAATTAACTTCGCTTACTCTGGTGCGAATTCTAAAGCCAGACTAACAGCCCCAGTAAGAGAGATTATGTCTTGATTAGATAGTGGCTATGTGTATGATTCATTAGGCTGCCTACACGGATCGCCCATTCTACGACTTATTAGATATGAATGTCATTCGACCCATCAGCAGCTCTTGTAGATTCGCGTTGGCGAAGTATTTGCATTTTTCGCTATCCATATTTAGTTCCCTTCAGAAAAGAGCCAAAGAAAGTAAATTTTTATGTAAAATGCTCAAAATCTTCGAAAAGGTCAGCCTTAAAAATGCACATGATCGACACAACTCGTCGGGCTTTTATCAACAAATCGCACAATTTTCTGTCATTTGAAATAAAACTTCCAGGGTCCTTCAAAGCAAGTATATTTTTGAATTTAGTGTCGTTATATATATTTTCCGAGAACACTTATAGCTTTTATTTATTTTGATGAGTTACAGGTATCTCATACACCAGCAAACGACGTGGTGGATCCGTAAATTTAGTAATATCAATTTAATTGTAGACCCTGTTAACATTTTTGTTTGAAACCAAATAGACAACTATACCAAAATTTTGTCAATTTTATCAGCTCGAGGAACTTTAGTTGCTCATATAAACTAAAAATGACAGTCCCTTGAGACGTGCGCAAACTCGCTTGGTTTAAAAAATATATTAGGTGACCTAAACACCAACTTGATTTCAGGAGGGTGCCAAAGGAATAAGAATTTTATGGAATATCGTGAAAATAGCCTCATTCACATGTGAAATTAAAAATGATGTAGTGCATGAAATCCAAAACAAACCCATTGCGATTGTAGCGGAAGACTTTGCGATTCTAATGATGTAATGCATGTTTTTCTGCGTAAAAAATTAAAACTTCCAGCGTCAACCAAAGTTACCCTATTTTTGAATTTAGTGTCGTTATATATATGATTAAAACAACTCAAAATAACCTTTTACTTTTAATTAATGTATCCATAATGTTGAGATTCTTCAGTTTAGCTGTGAGAGAAAAATGGCCGTGAAATTAAGTGGTTTTCGGAAAGGACCTTGTTTAGCTACAAGATAATAGGACCAAATAATGATAATACGATGACCAATTTCCATTCTTGGTTTGTTGGAATAATATCAGGTTGAGGACCAATTCTTGGCTTAGTGGAAAGGTTAATTTAGTTTTGTAAACAAAAATGCCACTTTAAGAATTCACAACGTGGCCTTTGTATCAAAATTTTAAAAATATTATCACATGCAAAATTTTTATTTCTAAACTTATTTTATTCCAGAAATGATCAACGTTAATTTTAAATTAATGTAGACAAGCAAAATTCATTGATTCATTCACCGTTTGTTTATTTTGGGACTAGGGTTTTGTGGTCAACAAAGCTCTAAAAGTTCCTCTCCACGCCTCTGTAATATATAATGATACTCACCCTTCCAATTACAAACTGTCTCCCATAACTCAAGACATTGGCTTACAACTCCTGCAAAACTCTTCATCAGCTTGTTGTTTTTTTTGCATTGCCCCATTTATCTCCTTTCCAAGAATTAATCGATCTGTTTCCTCGCAAAAAGAAAAATCTTCCGAGTTCCATCAGAGCAGCCCACAATACCATGAAAACCACCGTCCAAACTAGAAGTGTTCCTTTTGACACAGTCTCAAGTTTTTCCCAATATTTAATAAGACAAAATTGCAGAATATCGTTGCCAACATGAACATTGGCATTACAAATCACCAGAAAAATTCCGAGAACGCTGAAAATATTTGCTTGAGTACTTGCAGGCAGCGATACGTATGGAAAACATTTTCTACTTTTCGTAAACTATTCTTCATTTTGTAGTTCTTGCGTCCGATTCTCAACTCTTTTATGAGGATAGGGGCGAAGTAAAAGCCATAAACCAAAGTTGGAATACCGAACAGCAAAGCAAATCATATGTTGAATAAAATACAGATATGAATGAAACAAAATTAAAACTAGAGGTATTGGAAATTGATAATACTTTGTTGGAATAAAATCTCCAAGGAAAATCAAATCTCTTGGGTTATACACAACGACCATTGTTATAAAACTGTACGAAAGTACGCCATAGCACGCTAGAAACTCACAAATGAATGAAATATAGCGATTTCCAATGCTTGCGTTGGGATCGTAAGTTGTTCCATAATATTTTCCTGAAATTTAAGAGTTTAGATTAGCTTTAAAAGCTTAATTTGGGATTTAAATATAAGGAACTTACGATACATGTACTTCATGAATTTTATAGAATCCATTGCCATAATACAGATATCGTGCAGATACCATCGAAAAACAGAATGCAAAACTGTGACCAAGACGGTAGATATCCAGTATGCTAGCGCGACATTGAAGCGGTTCACATCTTTTAGAATGTAATATTTCCCAATTATGCCAGCTGCTGGGACAAGCCAGAAAATCATCAAACCGTAACTCAATCGCACTCTCCATTCCAGTTTGGGATCCCGTTGATAAACTTGTGTGGTGTGGTTAAAACGTCCCCGATTGCTCCAATGGTAATCAAAATCCATTCCAATAATCGCAAGAATTTTGTCAAGCGTTGCTAAACAATTTCGTTTGAGAGGTATTCATTTTGTGAGTGGTAAAAAGCACAGGCTCGGAATCTGTATAAGTGGTATTGTTGAAAGAGTAAATGAGACTGAGAGAAATATTAACTGAAGAAAACTATTCGATTGCGGGGATTGGAGCGCGTCGTAAACACTTTAATTAATCATAAACATTTGACGTCCGTGTGTTTTTAATTTCCTCACCAGAATAGATCAAGTTTATGAATTTTGCATGAAAAGCTTTGTATTTTAGCCAGTAGCTATATACGAGAAAACAATTTTTGTGGAAATCGACTGATTAAACGTAGGTAAATTATGCTCATTTTGTTTGGATTATTTAGCATCAAACTAAAACGGTTTGTATTTTATATGGCAATGGGCATAATTCTTGTTCGATTAATGGATGTGGGTTTGATAACTCCAAACGACTACTCTGATTAACTCCATGCTTGGTACATCGATTTTTTAGCTGAAGGGAAACAACCCAACTGATTTTCAGCTACATCGGTGCACACTTATCATAGTTCACTAATCATAATTAAGGAAGATACGGATAAGTAATATTGAGAAGGACATGCGATAAGCAAAGGGTATAATAGATAATCGAAGAGGATAAACGATAATTAAGGAGCATAAGTGATACTCGAGGGCGAAAAGTTGGTAATTAAGAAGACTGCACAGTGTTTGATTTTATCCTACTGACTATCAGCCTTTATTTTCGTCTTTGTCTTGCCGGAGGTATTATTTATAAAAGCAAAAGGGGAAAGCAGCTAGACATCGTCATTTCGTCTAGATTATTTGCTGAAGAAGATAAATTAAAAGCGAGGAATGAAGAGGCAATCGCTAAAAATTTGAAACAATACCAAACAAAAGAATAGCGTTTAGTTTGAATCCGATATCATGTTTTGCAACATTTGAGTAGCTTTTTGAGTTGTGAAATCATATTTCCAAACCCGTTATGGATATTTTTATGTTTTATAAAACAAATTATAAACCGTTTTCGGTCTCACATTGCCCCCTATTCCATGTTCTGCTCGTACTCTAACTAACTCTATCAAAAGCTGTTGTCAATTGTAAACTACTACTCAGACTACCATAAACATTTCACCGGTTTTCAGCGCTGTATCAAGTAGCTAATGATTTGGTTTAAGCTCAAATTAGATGCAACTTCGTCAAAAACTATGAATGTCTGAAACATTTTGGACACAGGTAATTAATGCAAGTAAAAATTTGTACATAACTCCCAGCAACAAATATCGGTACATTCTCTTATCACCACATGTTTTTTATTCCACTACTCGTGAGCAAATGATGTTTGGAGGCAAAATTGCGCCCATTTTTCCATATGGAATTTTCAACTGAAAGTCACAACTTTTTATTAAGTTATTACTGTGTATTTAATTCTAAAACAGAAAATTCTAACAACGTTTTTACGTTTATTATTAGTAACTTTTACACACGAAACATTTAGCATGTCTTGCCTTATTACCAGTCGTCTTCAAGAATTGAATTTTTTTATATCAAATACATGACTGATTCTGATGGATGTTTGATACATGTAATGTTCACTTATTATGTACCTTCAAATATATAAGAAGATATTGTATCGCGTAGTATCTCTGTCTGTTTGAACAGCGCGGAAATGTGATAAACGTCCTATTTCTAGTCTTCGGTAGTGTTTGTGTATGTATGCTTTTCAAAGCTCCAGTTGCGTAAAAACAAGCCGCTTTCTGAATCCTTAATATTTTCAAATATTTGATTGACACCGACGAATGAAACATTTATTTTGACTTTGACATATTACTTCCAAAGTTGATTTATATTTATTCAGATGGAATTTTACATACGCGTGTTGAGACATCTACGCCGAGAAGAATATACTTTATTCTATTCCATAGTTGTATGTTTTAAACCCAACATTGGTTTTGCTCGCATGTCATTCACAGTTGACAGTATGCGACACTTCAAAACGAGCTTGAGTGAGATAAAGCTACATTTTTTTATTGTTGCCTGATTCAGTCTGGAACTAACAAAGTTTCGAGGAAGAACTGAAAATCAGAATATTTTTTTTCAATAAATACAATGCTGTTGGAAGACAATTTGATAAGTTATATTGATCTTCAATTTAGATTTCAAACATTTCAAGGCACATGCACAATTAGCATTTCACCCACACAACAGTTTACAATTGACAAGGAAGCCAAGCTGAAATGGGAGTCCAAAAAGATTTTCTTGTTGATCATACTTATAATTATTTTATGGATACAGCTAATCCACGCAGGAACCAACACACCACTGCCTATACTATTTATAAACGTGATGTTTGCATTCGGAAGTATAGGCGATTGCTTTCTCAAATGGTTGATGTTACAACGTGGAGAACAGTTTTGCGACATGTTCAACCAATTTCTTCAGTTTGAAAAGAACTATATAAACCGTAAGAAATTTGGTTATTTCTGATGAAAAACAAATCTAAAATGATACAAAATTCTATTTTCCCTAATTTTCAGGAAAATTCCTACCAAAAACTTCAAAAAAACACGAGCTGCACTTGATCAAACTTTGTATTATTTGTTGGTCTGTCTTTGCCCCAGTTTTAGTTTTTGCATTAACCTTACTCAGATGGAATAAAGTTTGCAATCCTGCAACTATTTTTTATAAAATTCTTCCCGAATGTAGAAACCCAAACTTACCGAATTTAGAATGGCCCAATTTCTCAGTATTTTTGTGTCTCATGATTTGCATTTTAATGTATTGGTTCTATTCACAGTTAGTAGAAGCCTCGGCACTTTTCATGATTGTGTTTTCCCTCATCCCAGCGTATTGTTTGGATCGTTATGTGCAATACCTAAATAGTCGACTGGTTGCAAAACCTAGAGAATGGGATTGCCATTTTCTGAGCTACCAAAAAATACGGATTTTACTCCGTCGCTACAATTTACTCCAACAGGATGGGCCAAATCTTGTTGTGTTGTTCTTACTCATGATGACACTGGTGATATGTTTATACACCATTATTTCTATTAGCTTTGATGTTTCCGCATCAGAGTTTCCGTTCTTTTCTATTTGTGGCCAGGATTCAGCCCTTGTACTTTTATTGTATAGCACTATAATGGGTAGGATTTATTCTTCATCCAAGAAATTTCATGTGAATGTAAAGCAATTGGTTTTTGAGAAAACAATGACAACTCGGAACCGGAAATGGTGCTCCCGCTACATGGCATCTTTTCCCTTATTGAAGTGTTTTGCCAATTTTGTGGATCAGCTCACGCGTCTGGTAATGCTTGACTTTTGTGCTAGACAAACAGTTGGGTTGCTTCTTTTGAAATAAACTACTTACATTGATAACTATTTATTTATGAGTAAAAGTATTTCAAGTTACAAACCACCAATGCAAAATCACCTTTCTGCAAGTTTAAATCAATAAAAATTGCAGTTATTCAACTTTATCATTGTGCTTTAGTACTTGGCATTAACTTGTTCTCTTCAAACGACTAACAAAAAATCAACCAGCGTTTCTAGTATGGTTTGTCCAAAGGATGCAAATGATGTCCGTTTCAAATACATTGAGCTACTCATATACACCCTCAGTTCTTTAGAACCTGTGATAACTCGCCGCGCATACAAACTTCTAAACCTATTCCACCATTTGACTTTCATTACTTTGGAACAATACCTCAGCCTTCCGCCAGACTCAATTAGCAACTGATAAGTAATAAAGAGTAAAAAGCATACAAACCCAGTGTTTAACAAAGCAATTATTGAAACTGATTTCAAATTTTTAACAAATACTGCAAAACCAAGAACCATGACAACTAAACCTGCGACAAAAATTAGAGGAAGAATTTGATCCGCAAAGAAACAATTGGCAAGCTGATTCAGCACCAATTGCTCCTTATATAGTCGTATATATTTCAGAAATGGTTGCCTTTCAAATCGCGTCATGTTCCTAGAAAATTGAAAAAATTGATTAAAAACTGATTGCAAAACTCTTTATTAGAAAAGTTAAAGTTAATAATTTAATTACCATAGCCACTGGATCCAAATTCGAGCAAAAACCACATACGAAATAACAAGCGCAAATAGTAAAAGTGGGGTAAATCCGCACACAAAATTATAAATCAATTCGTTGAGTCCGTACAAAATCACAAAAGGAGGTGAGTCGTACAACCATCTACTCAGATATTTTGCTGGCCAGTATCGCAAACTGTGCCTGGATTGAAGATGTTGCAATGTTGGTAGGAATGGCTGTACATGGGAAAAGCCTAGGCCAACCACAGTGACATATAGCAAAATGGTTTCCATTCGTGATTTTTTGTTGCCGAGGACTGAGTTCCTTGTTGTCCATAAATCAGTTGATATTATAAAGCTGGCTGCAATAGGAGAAAACCTTTATTTAAAATAATATATTATTTTTCAACTGTTTTGTAATTGTTATACATACCCCATTTTCTTCCGCATGATAATCAGAGCATTCGCAAAATTGAACCGTTTCAGGAATTTTTATTACGAGTGTGACTAAAATTACGGCACCCATCATTCTAGAAATGAAATGCATGTAGAAAGCAGAATATTCTGTGGAGAGCTCGTTTCTTGGATATTTGAGGAGAGACACAACCGAGATAACAAATATCTAGAATTATGCAAGTAACAAAAAATTTCCAGACCCATTTTCTTCGCCAACTTCCAGATGCAATTAAGTCCTTTTTGTTTATCGTAAATAAATGGAAGGGCATTGAGACTTTCCCCGGTTCTGACGAGTCGCAATATCCAGTACCTCCAAATGTCGGTTTTGTTAAAACGCTGGCAAGTTGGGAAAAGTGGGAGAAATCATGGCACCAGACTTTTTTGTTAACATATTCCCTTTAAACTGTAGTAAATATTTTCATTATACAAATTGTTGAAACTAAGTTTGTGGAAGCGTTGGCACCAAAAACTCGAATTAGGTATCAGCAAACCTGTAGGGAATTTACGACTGTAGATTTGAAACCTAATCCGTGTAGATAGTATTTCTAAAAATTGGATTTGAAATTGCCATGATGCAATCTGTTGGTCTCAAAAAGTTTTTGATTGGCAATTAAAATTATATGGCGTTTGTAATGTAGGCGTTTACATTTCTTGAAGTCAGTCTCTTGTCCTTATACTATCGAGTTTTGCAATTAATAAGCTGATTGCTTTATCAGGGTTTGTCGAGTAGTAAAACAAAATAAATCCTTTTAAATTGAACATTTTAATACCATAAAATATGTTATATAATAAATAAATGACTGTGCATACATATTGACATCTGTACATTCAAATAGTTGTTGTAAAAGTTAAAAGTCGAGCTTTATTTTATAGGATTATTCGTAGTACGTGAACATCCTAATATAAAGAATACATGCTTATACATGCTTAAGACTTACAAAAAACCAATTCAAGGCTACGATTTGTTCATAAATCCTCAGTTAAATGACACTATACATTTCATCTAAACAAGTGAACACTTCATTTGCTGTTGTGCCTCACCAAAGTTTTCGGCTTGCGTGTCAACCGTTTTCGACATGCAAACGTATGTCGATCGCAACCTCTCAATCACAATCATCACACATTTTTTTGTGAAATTGACAGAAGTTTTGGGATCATATACAACTGCGGGAATGAACTTCATACTTCTATTTTCACATCTATATTGATGAGATTTATCAACTCCGCTTTTAAGAAGCCTAAACAAATGCGTAGATATTTCTATCTGGTGGGTGTTTTTTGAAGCAAACATTTTTTCACCTTTCCATCATTTAGTCGTATGTCTGTTACATTAGATGACATGCGTCTATTCACATGAAAAAGCGAGGGATTACGTTATACGCCTCATTTCCCCGATTGTACTGTTGGCTATTTTTTCAATTCACAACACTCAACACGCTACCCGCGAAGAAGATTAAATTGCAAAATCAACCTAAAGTCCATAATGTTTCTTCAAGATAACTTAATTGGTTACATTAACCTTCAATTGAAGTTACAAAAAATACAAGGAACTTCAACCTTCACGCTGTCTCCCCAGCAAAAGTTCATCACATTTGATGGGAAAAGTTGGGCTGGGAATTTAAGAAAATTTATCTGTGCATCTTCTTTTCTATCGTGTTATGGCTTCAACTACTCTACAACGCAACAAGGAACCACTGCTCACGTTCTTAATAAACATCTTGTTTGCAATCGGAACTGTGGTCGACTGTTACCTGAAATGGATGATGCTACAACGCGGTGAGCAGTTTTGTGAGATGCTCAACTTGTTTCTGGAATTTGAAAAGCGGAACATAAACAGTAAGTTTTTATAATGACTGGTTTATTTTTAGGCCATTTAAAGCTCCCAGTTTAACATTTTCAGAAAACCCAGACATAACAACCTGCAACAGGAAGGAGCTGCGTTTGATTAAATTTTGCCTTTTGTGTTGGTCCGTGTGTGCCCCAGCTATGATTTTTGCAATGACCTTTCTCCGATGGAGCAAACCTTGCAATTCCGGCATCCCAGGCTACTTTCTAATTCCAGACTGCAGGAATCCTGAAATGAGTTCAGAATGGTCGACATATTCCATCGTGCTCTGCCTGTTAATCTGTATCACAATCCACTGGGTTTATACCCTCATGTTAGAAACGTTTGCTCTTTTCTTAATTGTATTTTCTTTCATCCCAGCATATTGCTTGGATCGCTACATGCAATGTATTAATGGCCGGATTGCTATAAAACCTCACGTTTGGAATGAACATTTTAATTCGTATCGACAAATGCAATTTTGACTCACTACTACAATTTGATGCAAAAAGATGGTCTTAACTTATCCATCCTTTTTTGTACTTATCTCCACAATGATTATGAGCGTTTACACAATAATTATTGTTTGGATTTAATGTATCATACATCTGAATTCCCTGTTTGCTAGATTAGATTAGATTTTTTATTAAAAGGCTGATGGGGCCTGTGCGCCATGGAGCCTGTGCAGCTTACTCTTTACATAATAACGATTACATAGTTGAGAGTCTTGTATGGTACACCTATTACATATTAGATTTTGAACATTTCAAGGACAGAATGGTAGTTTGGCACTTTGATATAATGTAATAAGCGTGTTGAACTAAATAATTAAAATAATGTGTATAGGATTTGGCTAAATTATAATTTGTATAATATAATATATATTAAATATGGTGTATCGAATGTTTAGAATGATTGCACTACATAAATAACCGAGTATCATATTACAGTTTGGTAGAAAGAGACAGGTAATATATATACTAAATTACTATGGAAGGTAAGTATGTTTATAGTATAATGTGTATGTAATGTTTTGTTTTAGAGTTTTTAGCAATTAAACTTGGTTTTTGAATAAGTTAATCTCAATTATTACGGAACGTTGCGTAGTTCGATGTTCTCCGGAGTCCCTGCTGGTTGCCGTGATAGATTGCAGATGTACAGGAGAAGTATCATGATGAGCATAATGCAGACACCTCCCAGTGTTCCAGACACGATTATTACGTAAGTTGCGTTGTCCATGTTCTGAGAGACTGGTGTAGGTGTCGGGTTCGGTTTATATACAACTACTTCTCGGGTACGGGTTGTGTCAACAGCTTGGTCGACACCAGCCACAACTCCCCCTGTCACCACTCCCATCATCAATTTACGCACTATATCCATCCAACCAGCATGGACTCCATTGGAGATGACGATCGCAATGACAAGTATCACTAGCGCTGCCTGAGTAAATAATAATAATAAAAGATATGATAAGTATGTTTTATAATGCTTGATTATTTACCTCATGGGGATTAGTTAAAAGGACAAGTTAGTTCAAAGTAAATTAGTGATATAAGGAGTGGGGAGTAATACTTTGTACGGCACCATATTCACGACACCAGGAGTAGATGCAGGAACTTTTTTTTAAAAATTTGTATGCAGGTAGTTCAGAAGTTTACTTAGGTTTTCACTTCACTGTTCGATAATAAACCTCCTCTCTTCGAGACATGAGATTAAATAATCTGAAAGAAGGCTGGCGTGGTATTTATCTTGGACATTAAGAATTTTATTCAGATCGGATGAGTGTTCAGTAATTAGGTCAGGCATTAAGTATTTCACTCTGCAATATTTAAATACTTTGCATTCTAACACAAAGTGCTTTAATGTGTCCTCTTTTTGCATATTGCAGAGAGAGCAAATTGTTCCTTCAAGAACATGACTAAATTTGTTGTAATACAATTGGGAGTTGTTTAATCTTGCCTGTGCAATAATGCTGACCTTTCGGAAAGGGAGACGGTACGTTAGGTACCTTGCAGAGGTGGGCAATTCGGGTATAAGTTGTCGATAATATGCATGTCGGGTAGAGTTATTAACTAGATTAATGTCAGATTGTCGAAGCGAGTCAAGGATATTTGTGAGCAGACGTGGGCAGTTTAGCAGGAACTTTTTGGTGTCACTCTCGTCTTTCAGTGCACTTTGTCCGTATTTGTCAAAGATGTCATCATCTGGTCAGTCCAACTATACACCATATTAATCTTATTGTCCGATTTTAGTGCTTCAAAGCAGATACGAGGGTACCTACTCTTATCCATTGCCAACAGTTTCCAGTAATACGTGACAGCTTGTTTATATACCCTAAAGGTAAGTGAAGGGAGACCCGTCTCTAGCCTTAGCAGGTAGTCTGGTGTGAATTTGCTGACCCCTAGTGTCCTTTTTAAGAAGGACACTTGGAGTCTTTCAATTTCACTTAGGTACCTGAGTCCCCAGATGTGACTGCAGTACAGCGTTACCGATGAAGCTACTGCGTGAAACAATGTCAATAAATACTAGTAAATTTGAGACGAGTGACGAAATTTGTATTGAAAATTTAGGATTTTGGTTGTATCGCGAAATTTAATGTTCCGTTTCAATTTATAAAACAACTTCTTAAACGCATGCAAGTGAAGTGTTTTTGACCAATACTCACGAATCGTCAGCTTGAGAAACTCGCAAAATTATTTCACCAACTAACTAAAAAATGATGAAACGTATGGGTAAAATATTAAACACCAGAATAGAAATGTAAAAATAACTGAAAGGAAAACTAAAGGAACTATTCTTTTGTCCTTTTTTATTCACTTGAAGCAGAGATGAGGGAGAGTCGAGGTCGTGTAGGATAGCCGCGTTTTTCTGAGCTCCTGATAAAGCCCTTTTTTCTTAGTGAAGAAGTGCTTGTTGAAGTGCTATTTTGGTTCCACAGAACCGGCATGTCATGGGGAATCCGGTAGTCAAGTCAGCTAAATAGTGCAGTGATCAAGTTAGTTTTAATTACCGTTTTAATTTGTGTGTCAGTGCGATTATTTTTATTTTACACACACAACGGTCACAAAGCTAATTTTTACGTATGCAAATGAGACATATGTGGAAAGGTATCATCTTTCTCATCCTCTCTTCCATGACCCCAGACTTGGATGGTGAGTGCCCTACTTCCTACGTGGCTAGCTATACTGAAGGTACGTTAATACAGATAGCTAAACGTCAATCCTCATACCCAACCAGGAATGTCTCCCATGCATATTTAAAAAAACATCTCGCTGGACCTTTTCGAACAAAAATCTCAAGGAGCATACACCGGCTTGCATTTTACATATATTTGCACACACAGTTCATATGATAAACTAGTGCATTGTAAACGCACAATAGTTCATATGATGAACTGTGCTGCATCTGCATATTACTGCTAGTATTAGAAGACCTTGTGTACAAAAGTTCATATGATGTACTAGTACAAGTCTACGCCCATTACTATATAAGCACACATAGTTCATGTGACGAACTGTGCATGAACCGTACTGTAGGGTACGAGAATAACCGGTGCACATACGATCATTTGATGATCAGTGCAAGTCCAGTCTAAAAACTACAAAGGTACAATTAGGTCATATGATGACCAGTACAAGTAGTATACTGTAGTGTATGAGTATACCGAGTACAGTCATATGATGACTAAGTACTAATAACACACTGAAGTGTATGATAACCCCTGAGCACACAGTCATATGATGATAATTGCTGGAACCCCTAAAACAGTACCAGATTTTCACTGAGAAGGCATTAAAGCAGCAAACAATGTCAATGAGAGACAATGAGAGAACCCGAACCCCTGCAGTCCCCCAAATAGTTCAGAACTTCGAAACCGGCAAAACAGCTGAGGAAAATGCACACAAAAGAAAATGTAGGTCCCCGTTAAGCAAAGACGAAGAGGACATGGACATGAAAGGATATATGAAGAAGCTTTTCAACGATAATGCGAATGAAAACAAGGCACTACACAAACAGCTGTCTGAGGATATTGGTGATCTGCGCCACACGATCACGGAGAACCAGGCAGTCTTACAAGGTCAGATAGAGGAGCTTAAGCATGAAAACCAAGGTCTGCAGCGACGCTCAGCCAGACAAAAGCGGAACTTAAGGAGACACAAGTAGGCCTCGCAGAGGCAAATGATAGGATCCTGCAATTGGAAGATAATGCTAACAAGAACACTCTCATAATAAACGGAGTGCCTGATAGCTGCTGG
>LJIJ01004747.1:0-13755 GCA_001718145.1 Orchesella cincta
CCTCAAGACCCTAGAGCGGGATTCTCTTGCTTCCAAAAGGACTCTGCCATTGTGCGACAGCGACCTCGCTCACTTTGGAGATGCAGTCGCAGCATATAATGTGACCCTCGCGAGCAGCTGGTAGATCTCTCGCTCTGGAACTTCGGTGCCAGCATTGGGCAGCGTTTGGAAGTTTTCCATTGTTGATTGATGTTTCTGGTTTGGAGTTACGCAAAGTAATAAATAGCATTTCAGTACTATGTATGAGCCTGTCAAACCAAAATCAAAAGGACTATAATAAACCACTCTAATTTATTTGGATGAATAGACGACAAGTTGCGAAATTTGTTTAAGTAACCATGGACCACAAACCTACTCCACTACACAGACGAACGATGATTCAAGATCGTCTGCGTTGGCAAACGCTTTCACCGGAAGAAGTAGCTCCCACACAGGAAGCAATTTTAGATAGATTTAGAAGAAGTAGAGCTACTCTTTGTCAAGATTTAAGGATTGAATAAAATGCTACTCAAAAACAAATGCGCGTTAGTGTGTTATCAATGATCAAGAGCTCTCATAATGAAACGATTTTTACCATGGATTTTATTTTATTAGCCAACATAACTAAACCATTAAAATATTATGCTTTTCAAAAGCTAAACTGTGCACCTTTTAAAATTTTCTAAAACTTTAGAACAAGCGAATCAACAGAAGAATAGAAACAAAATTCTGATAGTTACAAATTATTAGGATTTGGGAAATCTTGACTTGAATGTAATCCTCCATATTGGCACCAAACTGACTCACTTCCAACAATGAGAGTGGAACATTGACTGGTCTCGCCTTCACAACTTGGCACGCCTCCTGCAAACTGGCACCTTCATCGAGCCGCTGATCGGAAAAAGGCTGTAAAAAGCAAAAAAGTCAATGAGAATCAAAATCGCAGAAGGTGACGTTAGAAATTACAGAACATATATAATTAATTTACGTTAAGCACTTTCACGCCGAAGAACTGCTGGCTGGTTCTGGTTGGGAAGCTTTGATGAGTCTAATTTTGACGACGTGGTTTGTAGGCGAGGATTCCGACTCCCAAACTTTGACGCAAACCGCAGATAAGAATCCCACCGGCTGGTTGACCAGCATCATCATTAAAAACAATGGACTGGTGTCCGAGTTTTTGTCAAGACAGCCCAATTTCCCAAACACAACGTGAGCCTTACTCGTTGATCCAGATTTCCTCTTCCGAGTCAAATACTTCATGATGTTGTTTCCCAGTATTGAACTTGAACCAAGTCCCGGTTGGAAAGGGAGTAGCCCGGATTTGTGCCGGGTTCAAAATGAGCGATGACTTCGGCTCTGGAAACACATCCGAGTCGGAATCCACAATTCGTCCCAACTCCTGACAAAGGGCTACTGTAGCTGGACTAAAAAGTATAAAAAATTCAAATAAATAATTTATTTGATATTTAAAGCTGATAGAAAGAGGAACTCACTTGAAGGAACATGAATTAGCATGGTTGTGATCTCCCCTCGTTTAATCAGCTGACTACATCCGTTGTTTGAAATTGCACTCAAAATCTTGGCTGTCCAGGATCTCCCTCAAGACCCTACAGCGGATTCTCTTGCTTCCAAAAAGGACTCTACATTGTGGACAGCGACCTCCACTCACTTTGGAAATGCAGAGGTGACAAATAATGTGGCCTTCGGAACACTGGTAGATCTCACGCTCTGGAACTTCGATGCAGATTGCGGCAGGTGCGGGAAGTTTCCATTGTTGATTGGTGAGTGAATTCGTGACTGGACCACTCTAAATAATTAGCGAGAGAAAATACGGATCCAAAACTAAAAATGGCGTGAATTGTATTATTTCAAGTTTATGACGACAGAAATGTTTGGTTTTAATTGACAGAGCGATTGCAATCAAGCATTTAAATCGGGATGATTTCGCCGCATAGCAGAGAAAGGAGAACCTTCGCCCGTATTGGTATGAGAAGCGAACTGAACTACGACGCCAGCGGAAAGAACAATTCGGTACTTCAAAGCAGACATGAATTTAAGATAACTATCGTTTCGCTCCTTCCTTAATGTCGTGAGTTGTGTTGGCGAAGTTTTCAGGGTGAAGCGCCGTTCATATTTTGTTTTGTCGTTTCCTTTCGTCATAAAATTGTTTCAATTTCGTTTATCTATGAAAAACGAAACGCAACAACTTTTTATTACATCTTGTTACAATCAGGTTGGATCACAATTACGGAATATGGATCAAAAAGTGAATGTGGAGCAACTGGAAAGGGAACCCCACTCTCCCCAACATTCTGCATCCGACTTTAAACGACTGGCACAAGTTACAAACCAGGAAAATCAAGGGTGTAGAAAGTACATGGAGGATGAAATGCTTATCGAGTTTCACGACTGGGGGTTTGAAGATGACAGTGATAAAATCGGATTTTTCTGGGCTTTCTTTGGGATCTCTGACGGTCATGGTGCTACAGAAGCAGCTGTCTATGCTCCAGAAAGTTTAGTGGAACTAATCACCACACACAAGGATTTTCATTCTGAAGCCGACCAACTAGTACTCAAAGCCATCAAACAGGGGTCATTATCGTGAAATTGAACTGGAGCGGCGCAACTGGCCAATGATGACAGACGGCAGTCTATCCAACGCTGGAACCACCGTTTCCGTAGTCTTCATGAAGAATAGCAAGGTCATGTTTGTGACTCAGCAATCATAATGGACTACAAAACAGCCTCTAAACCCGATTTCTGGAATACCAAGCAGTTGACCGATAATCAGAAGCCAGATTCTCCAACTGAACTTGAACGAATTAAAAGCTATAGGGGCAAAGTGGGAACAGATTAAAAGAAGGTGATGAGAATGATTTGCAACAATTTAATAAGAACATATCCGCCTGAATTTTAGTCCCAATTTTAAACTTGGAGAGATCACTGGCTGATTGTTGGAGCTATAATCCAGAGACGATGGAGTACATCGTGTGCCCTGTTCCTGACACCCAAGTAATACATAGATCCCGATATTTCTTGCCCCTTGGCTGTCAACCACAAGGGTTCCGAGCTTCAAACCAGCGACTACCTGTTGTGGTAAACTGCAATTATTTCAATTTATTGTCAGACATTGGATGAACATACTCATCGTCTGCGATAATCCTGCCGTTCCGCTTGACTTTCATCGTGCGGCCTTCTAGAAAGCTCTGTTTTCTCCAGCCGAATTCTGGCTGGTTACACGATTCATTGTAAAATTCGACCTGACATCCACATCTTTGTGCGAGTTCTTTATGATTCAACTCACCTTATGCTCGCGCTCGTACGGCTTCGCCCGGACATGTGTATCTCTGGGAATAAGATCTGGCTTATGCTTTGGATGACTGAGTACATTTTGCTGTCTTCACAATCACCTCCACTACTGGAAAACCCGCCTGGGTCTACGCTGAATTGCACGTCATCACGGTCTTATTCGCGGGATATTCCATTAGCCGACCTCTTCTTACAGGTCTTCCTGTACGCGTAATGGAGAACACATTCACAATTGACAACAGATCGCATGGAGCACCTCGTTGCCATGCTTCCCATCAACACATTCGATTTTTTCACAAGAATGCCTACAAAATAAGCCAACAACGGTGGTTGCGCCCGCCATTTGCTACCTGTTATATTTAGTATGCTTTTCGATGAAACTCGTTTTTATAAATGCATGAAAATGCCATCTAAAAATGTATTTTAGCGTATAAAACTTACTATATTATTGCATGTAGTTAAAAGCAAATATAAACTAATAAAATTCAGTGCCTAAAATATAAACATTTTCGCCGATCACCATAACTTTACTCAATCTTTAATGTCATCCTCATAATTACATAGTTCGCTCATAGTGCGTCACCCCCCCCCCCGCCCCCCCCCCACCCCCCCCCCCCCCCCCCCCCCCCCCCCCCTGTACTTTTAACCAGCATAATTTATCTTAATAACTAGGCTTTGAAACACATTTAAAACGGAAAACAAAATAAAATGCTCAAGTAATCTGCTACTTCTACGCAATCCTCCAAATCTGTTCACCAAATAGGCTGTCTTCCAGCATCCGTATATCAGTTATTATCTTAAACTGGTGCTTCAAGATACTTCATCGGCAGCCTACTTCTTCAAACTGCTCACACCAATTCGCTGACGCTGCATGGGAACCCTGCTTGCCCAAAAAATAGAATAAAACACAAAAAGCATGATTAAAGAATGAAAAGCCTCGAAAGTTTTAATTTGTCTAATGCCATTGATTTAACTGACATTTTCGACACTTACTCAGAGAGCTGCTGGATGTGACCTGCTGGCAGGCATTGAGTAGCTCTGATGAATCTGAACCTTCGCGACGTGCTTTCTAGGAAGAGTGATTTTTGGATTCCAATTTTTGAACGCAGATCGCCAGATCACGAACCGACTCGAATGTTATGAGCATCGTCACTGAAGAAAGTACTGACTCGTTTCCCCCATCGGTCAATGAACACACAGCTGCTCTTGAAAAACGTGACAATATTGGCCCAAATCTAGGTCCATCTCCCGTCTGACAACTGAGTGGGCCTACCTCACATCCTTGAAGCGAAACTTACACCAGGGGGTTGCCCCTTTTTGAAGCGTTTTTCTTTTTTTCGAACAAAGAAAAGGGTATTGGCTGCTCGTTCTCAAAATGGGCGCAGACTTCTGCTCGGAAACCACATCCGCAGATGCGAAGCTGGCAACTCATCCCAACTGCCCAACATAGTTGAACGATGGCTGGACTGCTTTAACGTGAACAAAAAACATTTGAAATAATAATTTTAAATTGAAAAATTTAACTAAAGGCCATTAAAGGCAACTCACTGAAGACACAAGAATGGGACATGACTGCGTAAACTCCCTCGTTCGATTAATGAGTACAACCCCTCGCTCATTGAATTCTTCTGTCTTCAAGTGTGAGTCTCTTAAACGCGTTTAGTTAAATTTTCACATTTTAAATTATTGTTTTTAATGTGTTTTTCTTCTTCTTAAACAGTCCAGCCATCGTTCAACTGTGTTGGGAGTTGGGATTGAGTTGCAGCTTCCATCTCGGATGTGTTTCCAGAGCAGAAGTCATCGCCCATTTTGAAAACCAGCACTACTACCCTTTTCTTCGGTTTGGAAACCTCGGCACCTGGTTTAAGTTCGCTTCAGGGTGTGAGATAGCCCACGAGTTTGGCAGACGGAGTGTGGGACCCAGATTCGCCGATATTGTCACGTTTTCGAAGACAGCTTTGTGTTCCATTGATGATGGGGAAACGAGCCCAGTGTTTTTGGTGAAGATGCTCATAAACCATTCGATTCAGTTCGTGTCTGCGATCTGCGTCAAAGTTTGGGAGTCAAAATCACTCTCTTCTAGAAACCACGTCGTCACGTTCAGATTCATCAAAGCTACTTCAAATCCAGGGGCCCAACAATCCAGCAGCTCTTCTGGAGTAAGTGTTGAAAATGTAAGTGAAATCAAAGGATTGACAGATAAAAACATTCCGGCTGTCATTCATTCATCATCTTTTGTGTTTTATTCTATTTTTACAGCAGTTCCCAATCAGCGTCAGCGAAATGGTGGTGAGCAGTTTGAAGAAGTACTCCGATCTTGAGCACCACTTTAAGATAATTACTGATATCGGGGTCTTGGAAGACAGCCGATTTGGTGACAACTTGGAGGATTGCGTAGAAGTCAAGATCATTTGAGCATTTTGTTGTCTGGTAAATGAGTTCCAAACATAGTTATTATGATAAAATAAGCTGTAAAAGTACTGACAAACTATGACCGAACTACTGTAATTATGAGGATGATATTAAAGATTGAGTAAAGTTATGTAACCGAAAAATGATTATATTTTAGCACTGATTTTATTAGTTTTATTGCTTTTACTACATTGCAATAATATAGTAAGTTTTAAACCTAAAATACATTTTTAGATGCTGCATTTCATGCATTGATAAAAAACGAGTTTCATCGAAAAGCATACTAATTAAACAGGGTAGCAAATGCGCCAACCCACCTTGTTCTTATTTGTAGCATCTTGGTACAAAAATTCGAATCGTGTGAATCGGAAAGCAGCAACCGAGGTGGCTCCAAAATCATCTGTTTCAAATTGAGAATTGTGTTTCTCCATTAACGCGTACAGGAAGACCTGTACAAAGAGGTCCCTAATGGAAAGTTACCCGAATAGATCCCTGATGCACGCTGCAATTCAGAGTAGCACCAGCGGGTTCCAGTAGTGGAGAGCTGCATTGTGAAGACAGCCAAAATGTACTCAGTCCATCCAAAGCCATGTAAGCCAGCATCTGTATTCCAGAGATCCACAATGTCCCGCAACCCGCGTAACGAGCCGAGCATAAGCTGAGTTGAATCATAAAGACTCCAAAAAAGATGTGCCGATGGTCGCGTTCGAATTACAATAATCGTGTACCACCAGAATTACCTGGAGCAAAACAGACTTTAATAGAAGCGCCACCGATAAGTCAAAGCGGAACCAGGAATTATCCAGACGATGAGTATGTTCACCATGTCTTGACAATAAATTGAATAAATGCAGTTTACCACAACAGGAGTCCTAGGTTGAAGCTCGGAACCCTGTTGCGTGTTGGACACAACTGGGCAAGCAATATCGGGGATCTATGTATTACTTGCGGCTGTCAGGAACAGGGCACACGATTAGCCTACTCCCATCGTCTCTGCGATTTAAAGCTCCTAAAATACTGTAATCTCGCCAAGTTTAAGAGTGGACTTTAACCAAATTCAGATGGATATGTTCTTATTAAATTGTTAGCAAATCACTCTCAACCCTTTCTTTATCTTTCCCACTTTGCCCCACAGCTTTTAAGTTCAAGCTGGGAAGAATCCGGCTTATGATTATCCTATCAACTGCCTTGTCCATTCCAGAAATCGGGTTAGAGGCTGTTTTGTAGTCCATTACGATTGCTGAGTCACAAACGTGGCCGATGTACAGCTTGCTATTCTTCAGGAGGACTACGGAGCGGTGGTTTCAGCGTTGGATAGACTGCCATCTGTCCTCCTTGGCCAGTTGCGCCGCTCCAGCTTCAATTTTACGATGGCGACCCCCGCTTGATGGCTTTGAGGAATAGTTTGGTCGTTGTCGGCTCAGAATAAAAATCCGTGTGTGGTGATTAGTTCCACTAGACTTCATCCGAGCCGTACGATAGCGGCCTCTATACACCTCATGACCGTCACGAGGCATCCGCAAAGATAAGCCAGAAATCAATTTTATCACTATCATCTTCAAACGTTCCAGTCGTGAAAACTCGATAGCATTGGCATCCTCCATGCTACTTTCTACTCCTTGATTTTCCTGCGCTTCTTTCTTAGTAAAACTGCTTACCAGCGTTGCAAAGTCGGATTGCAGAATTTTGCGCGCTGCAGAACTGGGGTTCCCCTTCCAACTGCCCACATTGGACTTTTGCATCAATTCCTAATTGTTGCTCCAACCTGATTTGACAAGATGTAATAAAAAGTTTTCGTTTCGTTTTTCATAGATAAACGAAATGAAAACAATTTATGACGAAAGCGAAACTATTGACAAAACAAAAAAATACTGAACCGCTTCACCCTGAAAACTCGCCAACACCAACTCACGCATTAAAGGAAAAGGAGCCAGAAACGATACTTAGTCTTAAAATTCATGTCTCTTTGAAGTAAATTGTTCTTTCGCTGGCGTCGTAGTTCAGTTCATCTTCCTTCTCATACAATACGGGGCGAAGGTTCTCAACTTTCTCTCTATGCGCGAAAGCAATCCCGATTTAAATACTTGATTGGAGTCCTCTTGTCAGCTAAAACCAAAACATTTCTGTCGTCATAAACTTGAGATTATAAATTCACCCTACTTAAGTTTTTGATGTGTGTTTTCTCTCGCTAATTATTTAGAGTGGTCCAGTCACGAATTCACTCACCAATCAACAATGGAAAACTTCCGCACATGCCCAATCTGCATCGAAGTTCCAGAGCGTGAGATCTACCAGTGTTCCGAAGGCCACATTATTTGTCACCTCTGCATTTCCAAGTGAGGTCGCTGTCCACAATGTAGAGTCCTTTTTGGAAGCAAGAGAATCCGCTGTAGGGTCTTGGAGGAGATATTGGACAGCCAAGATTTCGAGTGTAATTTCAAAGACAACGGATGTAGTCAACTGGTGAAACGAGGAGAGATCACAAGCCATGCTAATTCTTCCTGTTCCTTTAAGTGAGTTCATCTTTCTATCAGCTTTATTATCAAATAAATTATTTTATTTTGGAATTTTTTATACTTTTTAGTCCAGCTACAGTTGCCCTTTGTCAGGAGTTGGGACGAGATTGTGGATTCCGACTCGGATGTGTTTCCAGAGCCGAAGTCATCGCTCATTTGAAACCGGCACAAATCCGGGCTACTCCCTTTCCCAACCGGGACTTGGTTCAAGTTCAATACTGGAAACAACATCATGAACCATTTGACTCGAAGAGGAAAGCTGGATCAACGAGTAAGGCTCACGTTGTGTTTGGGAAGTTGGGCTGTCTCGACAAAAACTCGGACACCAGTCCATTGTTTTTAATGATGATGCTGGTCAACCAGCCGGTGGATTCTTGTCTGCAGTTTGCGTCAAAGTTTGGGAGTCGGAATCCTCTCCTACAAACCACGTCGCCAAAATTAGACTCATCAAAGCTTCCCAATCAGAACTAGCCAGCAGTTCTTCGGCTGTGAAAGTGCCTAACGTAAATTAATTATAAATGTTCTGTAATTTCTAACGTCACCTTATGTTGTCTGCGATTTTGATTTTCATTGACTTTTTTCTCTTTTTACAGCCTTTTCCGATCAGCGGCTCGATGAAGGTGGCCAGTTTGCAGGAGGCGTGCCAAGTTGTGAAGGCGAGACCAGTCAATGTCCACTCTCATTGTTGGAAGCAAGCCGGTTTGGTGCCAATATGGAGGATTACATTCAAGTCAAGATTTCCCAAATCCCTAATAATTTGTAACTATCAGAATTTTGTTTCTATTCTTCTGTTGATTCACTTGTTTTACAAATTTTAAAAGGTCTACAGTTTAACTTTTGAAAAACATGATATTTTAATCGTTTAGTTATGTTGCTAATAAAATAAAATCCATGTAAAAATCGTTTCATTATGAGAGCTCTTGATCATTGACAACACACTAACGCCATTTGTTTGAGTAGCATTTTATTCAATCCTTTAAAATCTTGACAAAGAGTAGCTCTACTTCTTCTGAAAACTGTCTAAATTGCTTCCATTGGGGAGCTACTTCTTCTGGTGAAAGCACTCCCCAACGCAGACCCTCTTGATTCATTATTTGTCTGTGTAGTGGAGTGGGCTTGTGGTCCATGGTTACTTAAACAAAAATCTTTCAAACTTGTCGTCTATCATCCAAATAAATTAGAGGTATTATAGTCTTTTTGATTTTGACAGGCTCATACATAGTACTGAAATATATTTATTACTTGCCGTGAGCTCCAGCCAGAAACTCATCAATCAACAATGGAAAACTTCCGAACCTGCCCAATCTGCATAGAAGTTCCAGAGCGAGAGATCTACCAGTGTTCGAGGGTCACATTATATGCTGCCACTGCATTTCTAAAGTAAGTGGAGGTCGGTGCCCACAATGTAGGGTCGTTTTTGGAAGCAAGAGAATCCGCTCAAGGGTCCTCGAGGAGATTTTGGATAGCCAAGAGTTTTGAGTGCAAATTTAAAGACGAAGGTTGCTCTCTATTAATTAAACGAGGAGTCACCAGTCATGCAAATACCTGCTCTTTTCAGTGAGTTCTAAAATATCCAGGTTTTAATATCCAACATAATTCATAACCCTTAAATTTTCTCCCAAACAGTCCAGCCACAGTTGCTCTTTGCCAGGATTTGGGACGAACTGTGCATTCCGGCTCGGTTGTGTTTCCAGAGCAGAAGTCATCTCCCATTTTGAAATCGCCCACAAATCCCGGCTACTCCATTTCCCAACCGCTACCTGGTTTAGTTTCAGCTCTGGAACTTCTATCATGACGGAATTCAATCGGAAGAGGAAAGCTACTGCCCCAAAGCTGCCAAGGGTCGCATTTGGAAAGTTCGGAAGTCTGGAAAAACAGTGAAACAAGCCCATTATTCTTTGGGATGATTTATGTCAACCAACCTGCTGGATTCTTGTCGGCGGTGTGCGTCAAAGTTTGGGAGTCGGAATCCTCTCCTTCTACAAACTACCTTGCCAAAATTAAGCTCATCAAATCTAGTTCAACACCTAATGCTCCAGAAACTCAGCCAGCAGCAGTTCTCGGCAGTGAATGTGATTAAAAATGTTTTTGCATTGTCTGTCATTCATTTATCATACATACTTGCTTTATTTTACAGCTTTTCCCAATCAGTGGCTCAATGAAGGTCTGCAGCTTGAAGGAGCTGCACCACATCGTCAAATTAGTCCTGTCAATGTCCCACTCTCCTTGTTGGAAGAGAGTCGGTTTGGTGAGAACATGGGAGATTGTGTCCAACTCAAGATTTGCCAGATTCCCACCTAATAATATCTACAACTATCTAGTGTCTTACTAATAAAGTGCAACGAGTTCATTTTTCTAAAACGTGTACTGGTTAAATATTGAAAATATATTATAAAGTGAAATCGTGTTAGTTTGATAATAAAATACTTGAAATGATCATTCATAAGAAACTAACAGCATTTATTTTTAGCAGCATTTTATTTTTAATCTTGGTGAAGCTACGTCTTCAGAAACAACCTAACTTTAACGTTAATTGTAATTAGATTAAGTGAAAGCGGCGGCGACTATCCTCCATCCTGTGTCGCTTGTTGGTAATGATCCACTGATACTCGCCAGTCTTCGACTCAAACGTCCCCTTCTGAACAGAGCGGAGCTTGAGGGTGAACCGTGGTCCGAGTTCACGAAGCGCTGCCTTTGTCCCATCCTTTTTGAATTCATACCTGCATTTCCAAAAAAATCAATATTTACATAAGAAACCAATCCAAAACCATCATAAATTTCAAAACGTAATGACCTGTGATGCCTAAGAAGATGTAGTCCCGCTGATTATGAAAGGTCACAATCCTGAACTCCGGTTGATAGTGAAACAGCGAGGCAAACATCCGACCGATTCCGACTCCAATCGAGTTCTGAAATTAGACCATAATACTTCAGGCGGTGAGCAGTCATTTCCTTCCAGTCCCGTTTGATATGCTTCGTCAACATGACATTGCTCAATCGAAAGAAACATGTGGGTCCTTCCGGTAAGTGGGTGATGAGCATGCTGCCTGTAATTCAATCACAAATAATATAAATCAACCTTTGAATTAGCGAGACAAAAAGATAAATATTATAAATATACTTACTTGGCTCCTTTCGGTCTTCGTTGATCACGACGATATCCGTAAATTCGTGGTCTTTAGCTTGGCGCACGATGTTCTTGATCTTGGCTTGACGCCGATGAAACACGATCGAGTTGGGGATCACGCGCTCCAGCTCCTTCAGAAACAGTCTGGTTTTCTACAAGAAATTAACAAAGTTATGAACATGTTGTATGACTTTTTATGGGAAAGTCTTTGGAAAGTCTCAATTACCAGATTCGGATTGGCTGACGAAGTGATGAGAACCTTGGGCACATAACTTTTGGCAAAATAGCTGCTAAACTCATCCAGCTCCAGGTCTTCGGGTGGTGCTCTTCCACCGATGTTGATCAGGCTCCCGGAGGGTTTCCAGCGTGTTCGAACCCGTTTTGGAGGTGCATCATTCCCAAGCGCTTCTGCCTCCCTTTGCTTCCGTTTCCGCTCTTCTTTCTTCACCTAAAAATAAGATAAAACCAAGATAATCTAAACATTAGCATCGTCACAATAGCATGAACAAACATAATTTACATAATTAAGTTCACTCACCTTGGCCTTCAATTTCTTGGCTTTTGCAACATCCTTCCGCTTCTTGTGTCGAGTTGAACAACGGTTGGCATTGCTCAGGGCACTTTGATAATCCCTACGTCGGTTCAACTGGAGCCGGCTCCATCTTCATCATTAAATATGATTGAAAGTAGATCGTTGCTTATCAATCGAGTTTTATCAACAAGTCAATCTACCGAATGCATTCAAAGAACGAGACGAGTTCACTCTCAACATGCATACATTTACAATGCATGCTGGTTTATTGAAAAAATGGATTTGAAAATCCCGCGCTTCCTGTTTCTTTGTCTAGTGGCATCATCGAGTTCTGAAACAAAGCTTTGATGCTTATCTAACTCTCTGCATAAATGCATGCAATCGTATTTCTTTTGAAGGTTATCGGGCGTTTCAGTAATCAATCATTCATAGTTTTGAACATTTGCATTTATATTTTGAATTTCCAGTATCACTCATTAAAAATGAATGTATGATAATTCCTTTTTTAATTAGATAAGCATCAATTTTTCCATCATACTTTAAATAGGAAGAATCTGCTTGAGAAGCAAACCATTAAGTTTTGATGCTATTGAACCGGCTTTCGTGGAAAAGGATGACTCATACATTCATACGAATTTTTCACAATTTCATTTCTAGCCCAACTGCTTTTGAACTTTATCCTTCTTTCATTCACCATTCTGCTTCGTTTCCTTTAGCATTAAATTTGAAACGTTAGAAAATTCTTCCAATTATTTTAACCACAGGTTATCTGAAAGTTTGCCATTTCAAAATGCCGGCTTTAGAGCAGCCCACCCCAACGGGCCCGTTGATGGCTCCCCCGACCCGAAGGAACAGACGGAAAGTAATTCTTGTAAGTTGTAAATAACTATAGTGAAGTTTTAAATTAAAAAGGAATTTATCATTTAGTCAGAAACAAACTGTCTCGCTTTGCAGGTTGCAACGGTGTTTCTGATATTTTGTGTCATCGCTAATATGAAAATCATCCTGAATGACATTCCAAAGGACACCAAGGGTATTGAACTGAAGATGGCAGGGGAGAAACTCCAAGCGATATGACGTGCTCTTTTCCAAAAGTGCGGGAAACAATAACGGTCCTCCTAAATTGGCTGTGGCAACTAAACATAATCTCTTGTATTGCCGCATTACAGTACGTTTCCATCGGGTGGAACTACTTACACGAGGTCGGACCACTTTTCCAGTAGTCTTTACTATGGTATACTCATCTCAATGTTTTCATCATTGTGGAGAAGCAATGTTGTTTGTCTCAATGTGGTGGATTTCAAACGCTGTTCCGGCCTATACTTTGCTTCCCTTGGGGGTTCCTGCCTAATTCTTTCGGCCTCCCGTCGAATTGCGGGCGCTATTATTAACGGAATGTTGAAACGTTAAAAATGGATGCGATTTTCTTAATGGTCAATAAACTATTTTAACTGAATTCATTCCATATACGTCAGTTTTATTACTCATATTAATCATATAATTCATATAAATCACACGCTACAGCTCCATCAAAAAATGCGCTTGAGTGCATGTGCACTTCTGCATATCAATTTTGGCACGATGCCAATTTTCTACCTTTTCTAAGAAACTTGAAAGCATTTTTCAACATAAGATATTCCAATCATTTTTTCAAGTTTCTTGCATTGCATTTTGCTTATAATTCCCGTTTCAAACACCCACGGCTTGAACAGTTCAACAATCATTCAACAACTGTTTAATTTTGATGATTTTCACCACAGAAGTAGAACAGAATGAATAAGGTCCATCTTGTAAGTTATATGTTATAAATAGTCTGTATTAAACAATTTTAAAAAATAACACATGTAAATCTCTACTTTACATTAATTTCAGTTCTGCGC
>LJIJ01004748.1:0-13754 GCA_001718145.1 Orchesella cincta
GGGTTCCAAGAAAATCTTAAAGAAAATTAAAAATGCATTGTTTGGATTAGAGTGTGAAAAACATTTGAAGTGCCTACTTATTTTCTAATCCTGACGCAAGGAGAATAGCTCGGTTTTCAATATGGCAGCTTGGTATTTTAGTATGTACTATAACTTCAAAGATTTTTTTCTTTACTAAACTAGGTAAAAGCAGAATTGCGGAAGAAAACGGATCTCTTAAGAAAATGGCATCCGGGGTTCAATAATGTAACCATAAAACCACAATCCAACGTGCTAGCCTATGCCGACGACTTAGTCATTCTTGCTGACTCGCCCTCGAACCTACAGCTGAAACTGGATCGCCTTTCACAGTATTGCGAAGAGAAAGGCCTTACTGTCAACGTTGCCAAGACAAAGATCCTTATCTTTCACCACTGCCATCCCAAAGCGCCCACACTGCAAAACTTCGTGTACCAACAGGAGGCGGTGGAAATAGTGAAAGAATTTACATACCTCGGAATCACATTCTGCTGTTGCGGCAAATTTCACAAGCACCTTTCAGCTGTCAAAGTGAAGTGCGCAAACGCATCTGGCTCAATAGTCTCCGTAATTCTCAGAAGTCGAACCCAAGACTGGGACGTGGTCACAAAGCTACTCGATGCTCTTCTCCTCTCAATACCGCTTTATGCTGGTGAGATATGGTCCCTGGAATATGTTGAAGACCTAGAAAGAATGCAGCTGAATTTCCTCAAACGCCTCCTTACGCTTCCACAATACACGCCGGGTTATATGCTGCGATTAGAAACTGGGATCAAGCATATTGTATCGACGGTCCTTATCAGAGCCCTACGTTGGTGGATAAAGGTCTCAAAACTCCCATCTTCAAGAATCCCAAGAATTTGCTTGGAAGAACTGGCATTACTTCCTTTTAAGAAAAGCTGTCCTACATGGCTACACCGTGTTCAGAGTCTTCTCCAGAAATGCGATGTTCAGGACAAAGTCGACGTTCTCGATCTCCGCAGCGAGGATAGTGATGCAGCCGCTGGGTATGCGTGGCTTGGCGCCAAAAACAACATGCTAGCGGATGACACAGAGCGATTGGACCGGGACAACTCCAGTTTTAGCTCCCTTTATGGGAGGATGAAGCTTAATTTTCGAGAGGAGAAGTACCTAAGTTACCCAATCTCATTTCATAAGAAACGACTTTTTGCGCAGCTCCGACTACATCCAGATCGCCTGAACCTCCTGAGCCTTTATGTTGACCGCAGTAAAATCAACTTCAACCCTACGAAATACTGTACGATATGCAACCAGAAGGATAATGACGACCTGTTTCATATCTTCTGTAGATGTAACATATACCATTCCCACCGGCAAGCCCTGGCTAGCATAAGCAATCCTCCGTCCGGCACGTTGACTAGACGCTCCTTCCATAAAATTTTCCAGTACAAAAACCCAGAAGACGTACATTCTATCTGCTCCTTTATCCGTAGTGCACTCCGCGAACGCAGTTTTCATCCGGATATAAGTGACATATAAGGACCCTTACAACAACCCCCTCAACTCTCCTCGCTACACCATATACTTATACATATATATACTTACACATACATATTTTATAATATATTTTTACAATTTATTAATTTATTCACATTTATTTATTATTTTCCCTATTCGTACTTCATGTAAATATGAATTTGTGCAATTTTGTGTGTGGGCTGTGGCCCTCTTCATGCAATAAACTAACTAACTAACTACTAATAAATTGATAATATTTGCATTGTAGTAAAATGTATGCTTTCCAAGTTCCGAATGTCGAGAAAAATATTCTTTAAAAACTGACATGGATTACATTATCTTAGTTAGTATCTGTCAAATTAAGTTCAATTAGATGCATAAACTGGAATTTTGTAATATTTTGTAACTGAAAACTATCAAATATTAGGTAAAACTACTTTAAAATTGTTACTGCATGTTTTAAAGTACTTTGGTCGTAGGACTATGACTTTCAACGGCAACCCTTTCTCTAGTTACGTACTGAATAGGTGTAAGCGTCTGTACAAAAGACAATCTAACCTTGGAGTCAAATATTGGTTCGATTAATTGACATGTTATAAATTGAAGATATTGAAGCCAAGCATATCATCACGATCGTTTCATGGTTGGTTAAATTCCAACTTGGGCATAAAAAGTTAGCTGAATTGAATGCTTTCATGCAGAATAAGGTGGCATATAACATACAGTGAATCTAAGTAATTGATAACTATGTATTGACAGCCGAAGTAATTTGGAGCACACTTCAATTACCGGACACTTTTTGTTATGGAATGAGCCATCAAAATGTTTTGCTATTTTTTCTTCTTCAAATTAATATGAAATGCTTTCACAACTGTCAGATAAACGTTTTAAGAGTTGTTTGTTTTATTTATTGAGTGCCGACACTCAGAGCATTGTTTTGTGAAAAGAACAAAAAGCTACGGTGTTTAAGCTGGTACGACTATTACTGAAACCCAATTACAAACAACGTAATTATGAGAATTAGAAGCTGAAATATAAACAAAAGTTTGATTACTGAATCGTGTACATTTTTTAATATACATAGAAAAGCTTTATATAACAATTCAATTACCTGCGTAATGAAACCGTAATTGATTTGGTACACACCCGTGGTACCTATTCCAATAGGGACTGTGTTCAACTCATGTACAAGTCTGTCCCATTCATCCTTGTTGCTAAAATGTTTCTCTTTCACTTCCCGAGTGAACACCCATTCCTTAAAGTTGGCTATCTGCAAATATTAGAGTAGCCATTATTACATTCTTCAAATACAAATATTGTTTACAAGTTTTTATTGTGCTTTACTCACAATCCGACATCCTTCTGCCATTAAAACTAGCGCGATTGCTATGAATGCAATATTCACGATTGATAACATCACAAATCCTGCATTTTTTGATAAAATGCGTTGATGTAACTTAATCAAACTAAATGATCTCTCCAACACCTGGGGAATGACAATGTTTGACCATACGGTGTTTATGGAACAAGTTACAATCTTTAGTTGCTCATAACATTCCTGGATTGTGTTTTCTACCAAAGTAGACTTTTTGGGATTTTTCCCTGACTTGGCAATTTTTCTGATCGATTCCTGAAATCCTTTGGAAGCTAACCAGAAGGTCATTGGTATTGCTCCATAAATCACTGTCGAAATAAAGTAGTTAACCCAGTTCACTGTAAGATTAATTATCTGCTCAGTTGTTCCAAAAATTAGATCCTCTGTGACATATGGCTGACTGTAAGTGGAATTTTTAGGAAGTTTGTTTGCGAAAAATCGGGTACGTCCTCTGGTTATTGCAGCATCGAATCCTATGAAAGGGTGTAAGTTTCCGAGGACAAATATTGTAAAGATTCCGTAAAATGTATGCATTAGCACAACGTACGCTATTCCAATCTATAGATTTGAGCAACATTCAAACAAAATCAATAAACAAGCAACGTGTCAAAGCTCCTGCTCTAAAATAAATACCTTTTTATAATGCGACTTTGTTGAGAGTAGCGGTGAACTACAAAGATTGTTAAGAGAGACTTCAACTTCATCTCTCTTAGCAGTGATTATTGAGAATAAAATGAAATGTTTTGCGATGTAAACCGATGTTTCAATTAGGTTGAAATAGTGGGCTACTCGATATACATCACTCTTTCTCATCTCTCCTATGTTCAAGGATAAGTACGTTAGTGCTGCAAACAAGTCCAGAGCCAAATTCCAAATAAACAAAGCGTCTGCAAAGAAGTAAAGTTATCAATTAGTTTAAGCAACGTTTAGAAATAACTCTGAATTTATTTTTACCTTTTGAAATGCGTTAGTCGTCAGCTGAACGCTCCCATTTTTCAACTGCACCGGCTTGAATGGAATACAGAGGCTATAATATCCAAGACACATCCACCAGTGGAAAAGCTGTGATATGTTAGACGGGCTTTCTCTTTTTTGAAACGGAATGACGGAAATATTGGAGATTCCCTATATTACGATTAATACTTTGGTAACATTTAGCGCAATATTGGATGGAGTATTTTGGGATGTCCATTTTGTCCTACCAAAGTTATAGCAGTAGAAGCAGAAGAGAATTGAGGAAAAATTATTTCATATTTGCACGGGCTATCACCAAGACACATTCTCAGTTCTCGTTGCCTTGACTGATGCCAATTTTCAGTTAGTTACTTTTTGTTAAATGCAAGTTGTCTGAATTGTGTGTGTGAAGTTTGTAAACCCATCTACTATAAGTGACAATGCATGGTTGTAGGAAATGATTGGTCTTTTCGATGTCAGTAGTCAAACAATGTTCAAGGATGAATGGTTTCGCTCACTCGTTTTTGAAGTAAATTGGTACTTACAAAATGAAATGACTTTTTTTGCCATCAAGAACATAAAAAACGTTGGTATTTTTGAACTTAACGTCCAAGCCTTTCCTTAATTGAAAAAAGCACTAATGCTAATGGACAAACTGGTTTTACAGTCAGCAAATTTAATCGAAGCCAGAAAGGTGGCTTAAAGATATCTTTCAAATGCAACAATTGCAAATAGCGCGCGTTTTTTAAAATGGTTTGAATATTCCCGATATTTACTCGCTTTGTTTTTAAGATATAATCAATCTCTTTATTTCATTATTGGTTTGCATGTTAACTATTGTATATATATCATCATAAAGTTACATCTACTCACCAAATTATTATGTGTGAAAGTTGAATTATTCAGGAGTTTTGCGTGATTTTGAGTCTGGAATATTTAGTCCGTCAAAGCACTTTTATGATAAGCCGATAAAAGATAATCGTTTCTTTTGCAATCCGTAGTGAATCGGTTGCCACATAATGGGTTTTCCTCGGTTTGCCAAAACTGTTTTCCGTTTCGGCAGAAGAGTACTTTTAACTCAAATTTTTGGTTAAGTCGATTCATGCAAAATACAATACTGGTTATTTTCTAACGTAGAATTCAAGTATGATTCCATTTTGTGAAAAATACTAACGGTTTGCTTGGAAAAAGGAAAAACGACATACAAACCCAAAACTTCGGGTTCAAAGTACTCTCTTACCGAAGTGAGAATTAGTTTAGACCTTAGGCACTCCTTGATGCTTATATTTTTACATATTCAAAGTAAACAGCATTTTGTACACTAAGAAAATATCAATGAAAACTTCAAAACGGTTCTGCACTGAAGTAGCTCGTCATTTACTGGAATCCAATAACGAACAACGTTACGATCAAAATTGATAGCTGAAATTCAAAGAGCCTTAGTCAGTTTGAAAGATTTGTTGAATCAATTATGTATTTTCTTTTATGTTTCACCTACATACATGCATACATTTATTTACTACAACTGCGATAGTGGCTGCTGGTATTGATGACCATGCACATTCTTATAAGAATTTATCGACTTTACCTGAGACAAGAAACTGTAGTTGATTTGATATATCCCTTCAGACCCAATGCATATAGGTGAAACCTCCAACTCCTGGACAAGCCTTTTCCACTCTTGTTTTTCACTAAACATCTTTTCTTTCACCTCTCGACTTAATAACCAAATTTTGAAACGTGTCATCTGTAAGTATAACAGTGAATCATGTTGTTTAAAAATTTATTTTAGTTATGTTCAGAGAGAAAAGCTACTTACAATACGAGATCCTTCCGCCATTAACAGTAAAGCAATTGTTGCAAACAATATGTCCACAAGTAAGTAAATAACCTTACCGATTTTTCTGGTTGATACAAATTCATGCAACGTGATAACTCGGAAAGCTCTTTTCAATCACCTGTAGAATAATTTCTACCGACCACATTTCATTAAGATCTTTAGTTATTAATTTCAATTGCTCATAACTGTCAACGATTGTCTTCTGAACATAGTGAATGTTTTTAGGTGATGAAACAGCAATTTTAATTATTGAAGCCTGAAATTCCTTTGTTGCAATAAAAAACGTTAAAGGTATGACACCGTAAGTAAGTGTTGTGGCCACGAAGTAGTTTACCCAGTAGTATAAAATATTTTGTGCTACTTCAAAAATTCCAGAAAAGGTATCCAAAATGGTGTATGGATGACTAGGAGTAAAATTTCCATCAATAAATAAAACGACTGCGCCCTCTTCTAATTGCAACGCTAAAATCTTGAGAGGAGGTGAGATTTAAAACCAAAAAGGATGGACATGATTCCCATAGATAAATATATAAATACAAAATAGGCTAATCCCATCTAAAAATAGATTTTTTTAAATCAATTACATGCATATCAACATCAAAACCGAGGCAAGTATATTATTAACGTTTTAGTTGCCTTTTTGAATGATTTTTCTGCACGAATGATTTGAGATGCGCAAGATGTTTTTCATGTCTTGTAAGAGTGTCGTCCTTTAGAAGTGAATATCCGGTAGAAATTCAGATGTTTTGCGAAGATAATGAATATTTGCATAACCACAAAATAGTTTGCTGCTTTCGGCACGTCAGGTTTTCTCAATCGTGAGATATCCAAAAACATGTCGGTTATCAGCGAAATACAATCCAGAATCCAAATTCCAAAAAGCAAATGATCTAGGGAAAAATAAAAAAAGGAAGTAAACGTGGGTAGTCTAAAATATGAGGAGTTAATGGAATGGACAGTGGCAGGCAAGTCAGAATTTACCGTTTGAAAATTTGTTGGTTGTGATACGAACGTCTCCATTTGACATCGTGGACTGGCCTGAATGGAATGCATAGGCCATAATATCCAACCAGCGTCCACCAATGAAACAAATCAAAATTTCGGTATTGAAGTTTTGTATGGGAAATATTTAAATCATCGTTGGAACAGGTATAACGGTCTGAATTTTCTTTGATTTATAATATTTTGATGTATTCAAATAGGATTCAATGGAAAGCTTTGTTATGTTTGAGTTATCAAATTCCATCAGGATGTAAAAGATAAAAAACAGTTTTAGATATCAGATTTAATTGGTAAAGAATGTATGTAACGAAAATTTAAAAACATATATCGCTAAAGAACTATCTATTTTACTGCCACTAAAATTCATCTGCACCAAAGGATAAAGTGTTTTATTTCTTTTTTTTGTTGAAGGCCAAAATAAATGAAGTATCGCACTTTCCATGATTTGATAAACATGCCTTGTGTGTGTTCCAATTGCATTTTACATTAATATGTCATTAATAAGGCGACCGCGAGGATGCTCTTTCCTAAGTTTTTTGGGATGCTTTTTCAATTTTTTTGGATGCTTTTGGATGCTCTTTCAAAATACCTTAAAGTTTGTGATTTTAACAAATATTTGAGCAAATTGATAAATAGAAACACATTTTTTCTACCTAATTAACGTTTTAAACTTACACTTTAACTACAAGAAAAAGCTTATCTACTTCAATTTTTTCATCTCCGCCATTCCCATCAAAATTCATTTTCAAAAAAATGTTGTTTTTGAAAGGCAAAACGGGAACTGTCATATCAACATGCGTAGCATGTTGATTCAATTTGGAAACCCTTGGTTCCAAATGGGCAGTCAGTTGAAGACTGATATGGAATGACTTCACTGCTCAGATAATTCAAAATGTATCACAACCGAACGGTAGAACCTATTGACTTGAAACCAGCGGCAATAGATGCGTATATTCATTCTGCATAATATCAATTTCAAACATCGTTAAATACCTTGAAGAATTTTTTCCATAACATATTATAGTGTTTTCACACTGCCCCTGTCGGGTTTGAGCAACCGTAGGCAGAAATTGAAAAAAAAATCGCAAAACCAAAGAGCTTTTGGAAATTCCACATACCATGGGAAGCATATCAATACCTTACTTTTCATTTTGCTCCGGCCAATTCCATAAACGAGGCATGATCATGCCACTATCACACACTTCATACCTACATATGCTATATCTTAGTACTAATACCATGATTCTTCTTATTACTTAGAGACAACGTTCTGCAAATACACTTCTTATGCAATAAAACATTTGTCGAAAGACAAAACTGTCGGAAACCGTAGGTTTCTGGAATAATGCTTTATAATTGATTTTTAATTTAATCTTGCTTAAAAATGCAAAGACGCCTAAACGGTTAGAGTTGTGGACTTCAAACAAAATGCAATACTTGCGAATCGGCGCTCTGCATAAAACCAACATTAATTTGTGTGTGAAGCGATTTGTATATACTTAAACTACACAGCAATATATTATAAATATAGCAAATTGATGTTTCCAACCTGACCCTTTCGGATTGGAACCTCCCTAGGTGAAGATATTGAGAAAAAATTCGCTTAACCAAAGAGCTTTTCATATGTTACCGAGTTAAGGGAAGCACATTAAAGTAGATCACTGTTCATCTATATTCAGCCAATTCCAAAACTATTTCCGGCAAACATTCTAATACTATGCTGCACACACGTACAACTATGTATATATGCTATAACTATGTAAGTTATTTATACAAAATATGACTTTCTTTGCATAATCGATCGTGGCAGTTAAATTTATATATTTAAGTTAACAGCAGTAGCCATGAAAAAGATCCAAACTAGCGAGTAGCAAAAAGGTTGCTTTCGTTGAAATACAAAACGGTCACATGCCAAAGAACTAAATAAATGCTTTCTCAATTAGAGTTTGCATTTAGCTGACTCCTGTTTTGTCGCCGCAGAAAATGTAACGCCAAGTTTATTATCATATCAATTGAAAAACAGTAAATACTGATATTATATATATAAATATGTTCGACGGAGTTCGAGTCATAACTGAATTAAGCTTTGTAAAAGCAAAATCAAGATACATACAAGACCATCATTCTGCTAATATAAAATAACTCTTACTAGTGAGATGTGCGTGGTTTTATGTACTCTACTGAATACGAACTAGAAAAGAGGCAAAATGCAAATAACAAAGCCTTCCAATATCATACAAGACATCTGCTGGGGCAATGCAATAAGTAATTATTAATTAAACCCAACGAACAATTTTGATCCACGCCATTTTCGGCGGCCGACAAAACAGGAGTCAGCCAAATGCAAACTCTAATTGAGAAAGCATTTATTTAGTTCTTTGTCATGCGACCGTTTTGTATTTCAACGAAAGCAACCTTTTTGCTACTCGCTAGTTTGTATAAAAATTGACACGTAAAAATGAATTTCTGCGAATAAACTCTAATATTCTGTAGAAAATAGCAATTTGAAATTTAGTTTTCTATAAAAAAGGACAAAATTTGCTCTTCATTCTGCAAAATCGTGTCAATTTTTACTCGGGATGCTTGTTGAAGCCCCAAGATGCTCTTTGGATGCTCTTTCGTTCCAGGATGCTTTAAGATGCTTTTTATGCTTTTTCAAAAATTAAAAATTATATATTTGAAATCGTCAAGTAATGGGGATTTCAAATATCCAGCGACCACATATCTAAAGTTAAGGATGCTACAAGATGCTGTTAGATGCTTTTTGGTCGCTTTAGTCATTACTCTTAATAAAATTTAACAGCTCTTTATTTTTCAAGTATGTGTCCTCCTTCGTGGATCGTTTTTACCTTCGTAGGTAGAATTTGCTTTTAGTTGTTATAAAGTTTTAACACTAAACAAACAATATTCCACCCAATTATACGACTTTTCTATAATTGAATTCGAAATGGTTCAAATAATTTTAAAACAGATGTAATGAAATTAATACTTAATGTTTTGTTCCAAATTGTTCACTCAATACCTTTTTACTTTACTCGTTGCAAGGAAAACCTACCAAAAAGCTTGAAAGTTATATAACTAATAAATTTAACTAATGAAGTGTATTTTATTTTGGTTGTGATGCCTAAGCAATGTTGATTTACTGAACGATGCAATAAATTGAAAAAAATCAATTACAGAAATATATGCCCAATTTTTTAAAAACGCACGTTCAAATTATTTTTTATTTCAAATTATCAGGTTTAACTATCATGGAATGTACATTTGTATTCTTAGTTACTGAAAATCGAGTTAAAGAGCGTCAAAGTGTGCCCTATTATTTATAACATGATTACAACCCTATATGTACGGGGGAAATCAACACAAGATGGACTATAAAAACATGAAATTAATTTTAGGAATTCAATATTGATAGTACCAAATCAACAATCTCTTTTCCAAACGAATGAATCATTGAATTGACTCCCAAATGAATCATTTTATTGACTCCCAAATGAATCATTTTATTGAAACCCCAATGACGAATAGATTTCATGAGTTAAAACCGCGTGTAAAATTGTCCCAAAACCCCTACCCAAGTAGCAGTGTCGGATAACTCGTTACTTAGAACAAACTAAAGCTAATTGTAGTCAATCAATATCAAATTTAATTGTCAACTACACAAATACTAAGTGCCCTCAAAATTGTCTTTCCTAAGATTTTAAACCTGTGACTGAATTAAGTTTGTGCCAGTTTGTTAGAAAAACTTAAGCTCCCGATTATCTCTTCAAAAACTACTGGTAGTTTGCAAAACTAAAATAGCAGCTCACGTCTGTAACTCTGCTTATCTCGTTATTACCTTGTGCCCATATAGAAAAAAACGTCAGAATATACTAAGAGCTCGAAGTCGATACAAAAAACCATGAAACCGTTGCATTCGCATGGCTGCAGCTTATACTTGTTTGTACAGCTTTCTACAAATACAATTAGCAAACGTAGCTATTACTCAAAATGAGGATTTTTACGAAACCGATTTTGCATTCTAATATAAATGGAATCACAATGTGGCCAATTATATCTCAGTGTACCATTTATATTTGGAATAATTACATCCCAGACGAAAACTACTCTGCTCTACACTAACCTAGCTAACTACTGCAGTAGCATCACAACTTCAAATTGCATTTTGCTCTATAAATTTGAACTTTCTCAACATAGTCAATTTACCTTGGAAACAGTAAAAACGAATGCAAACCTATCCAGTATATATGCGTTTGAGATTTTCCCAACAACTGTTTATTAGTTTTTACAAAATAAGCGATTGTTTATTGAAGGACACGCCGCTATGAACAATGAAAACACTAGTTTGGCCACATTTCAAAACGTTCGGTGTATTAAATGCATTGTTTCATAAACCCCCTTTACCCACATTCATTCTTGCCGAAAACGATCATGTGAAATACTATGTGTTCCTGACTGAAATGGCAATATTAACCCAAGTAAAGATATTGTTCTTGGATTCATCCTTTAAAGGAATTCATATTTTGTGTCAACTATGCACTGGCAAATTTGACAAATTCATAATAAAAGGTCAAGGATGGTTGGAAAATGAGTAATTGTATTTATTTAAAACAAGTGATTTTTGCGGAACTAATTGAATTAAGTTTAAAAATACGATACTTGAAATCTTGAAAAAATGGATGAAATCAAGTTTTTAGTGGAAATGGCGTCAGCTAATGGCCTACATTACGTAGAGAGTTCAGCAAACTTCACAGCAATTGGAATCAGTGAAAAATTGGAACCCCCTAGTGGAAGTCACGACCTACCCGACGCGGATAATTGCGTTGAAAAGAAAATTCTTGAATACCACAACTGTTCTCATTTACATTGTTTAAAAAGTCGTCACCGACAAAGAAATTATATATACTCACTAGAAGAGCTAAACATAACGTTAGAGATAGGAAGAGGACTGTGATTCTTTGAAGCCCATAAGCAAAGCATTGAAAGATAACATTGTTTCGTTAACTACTAAATTTTTACATTGGAAACTCCATAAAGGTTATCTTTTTTAATATTCAAAAATCACAAAAATTGTGCCACTCAGCCAATCTCATTATATCTCTGGTCACCGACAGTTCTTACTTTTGATTGTGAAATATTCGCATCAACTGTGTCGTTTTTCTGTCTTTTGCCATTAACTGATTTTAATTTTAAAATATGTCTAAAATGACATTTTATGTCCTTTAACTTATCTGCAGTCTAGAAACGATTGGTTTCAAGGAAACTGGAAATACGATTAGCATAAAATGCCATAATATATTTTCAATCGTTAGCAATGTGCATGCTACATTGGGCCAAACCCTCTCTTTTTTAAAAAATTGTGTAAAATAGCTCATTTTGCTTTCAAAAAGAAGTTTTGACCGCTCGGAGACACGATACAATTTTTTTTTGAAATCGCTTAATATTAAGAAACACCATGGCTTATCTAATAAACTTACAAGGGAGTTATCTTTGGTGCCCGGAGAGTTCAGACAGTGTTTATAGGGTAATTTAACACGCTGAACGCGATGCTGCATTTACTTTTCTGTAAAACTCAACTTGGGATTTTAACAAATGATTATTCGTATTGCAGAAAACAACGGATAGTGAATTTAGAAGGTAAAATACTGCTAAAACTGTCTGAAATTCTCTATCTAAATCTAGTAACCGGAAAAATCAAAATTTGACTAAAAGCGTCGAGAAAATTATACAAAATGAACTTCATTTGCATAAAATATGGAAAAACTGCTTTGATTGCTGCTCCATAAACCTAACATGTAAATTCCAAAGTTGACTTTTACAGAAAAGTAAATACAGCATCGTGTTCAGCGTCTCAAACTACCCTAGAAACACTATCTCACTTGCCTGAACTCTCCGGACACCAAAGATAACTCCCTTGTTAGTCTTAACTCTTTCAGATTCCAGACCAAGGATTTTTTGTAACTGGATTTGAGGCTAGAAACGTGATATTATATCTTTTCTATAATATTACGTTTTTTAGTCCCGTTTGGAGTTTAAAAGTCGTTATAAGTTACTATTTAACTAGTCTCCTTTCTCCAGAGTGCATCAAAATTGCATATGGTCGTCAGTTTGACATTCAACACGTAAACCTTGGCCACGTGGAATGACCTTCCTAAAGATTTTGACCTAAAATTAGCTAGTTACAGCATGTTCAAAAGATATGTTAAAAATTTGCTAACCAGTTGAATGTAAAGTTGATAGTTAAGTTATAATAGTTAGTTAGTTAGTTTAGTTTTTATTACATGAAGAGGGCCACAGCCCACACACAACATAGCAAGGAATCATATACATTGGAGTAAAATGACTATAATATATATGGTAAATAAATAAATTTAGATAAATATAAATGAATATATGTAACTACGGAACATGAAGAGCGACGAGGGCGTTGGTTGTAGTTGCCTTATATTTCATTGATATCTGGGTGCAAACTGCGTTCGCGAATTGCATTTCTGATGAAAAAGCATATGGCATGTACGTCATCACAGTTTTTGTACTGGAAAATTTTGTGGAAGAAACGTCTACTCTGGATACTGGAAGGTGCGTTGCTTAAGTTATGTAGAGCGGTACGGTGACTTCCATAAATATTGCATTTACAAAAGATATGGAACAGGTCGTCGTTGTCGCGTTGATTGCATATTGTGCAGTATTTCGTGGGTTGAAGGATATTTTGCTGCGATCAATGTACAGATTCAAAATATTGAGGCGATCTGGGTGAAGTCGAAGTTGAGCGAATATTCTTTTCTTGTGGAAGGAAATGGGGTAGCTTAAATACTTTTCCTCGTTGAGGTTAAGCTTCATTCTCCCATAGAGTGAGCTGAAGCCTGAAGTATCCCGGTCTAGTCTCTCGGTGTCTGATATCCGCATACTGTTTCTCGCGCCTAGCCATGCATACCCGACGGCACCTTCATTTTCCTCACTGGAAAGGTTGAGAATGTCAACTTTGTCTTGGACCTTGCATTTCTCTAGGAGATCTGCACACGTTGTAACCATGTCGGACAGCTTTTCTTAAAGGAAGGGTGGTCAGTTCTTCTAGACAGACTCTGG
>LJIJ01004749.1:0-13754 GCA_001718145.1 Orchesella cincta
TTGAACTCAATATTTCAATTCAAACATTATGCTAGAAAAAATATTTTAATTCACATGAAGTTATACAAAGTATTTCGGTTTGCGGTTAGTAAAGACAATGAGTTAAAGCAATAGGGAAGTATTCAAACTGAGCACTAAAAAGGAAACCGCCAGTTTCTTCCTAAAACGGCTGTTAAAAAAAAAAGTAGTTGGGGTTAATCAAAAAAAAACAACTGATTTTTTTAACGATTCAGGAAGTATAATGGTTGTTTTTCAAAAAAAAAAATTCGATTTTCAAAAAAGATTGGTTTCTTCCTAGGATATTGTTTCATTGTTTAGAGTTTTGTGCAATCGGACGGTAAAAAATAGAAGCCAAAACTGACGTTCCTTAACTTGTATCTAAGAAATTTTTTTTAGTTTCCCTTTGCTTTCATGTTCTTAATTTGGCCCCCAACAAGAATAACAACCTGTTCGTTGCATAAAATCAATTTTGTCATAAATTTTGCATAGCTGAAACGACAAAATAAACTTTGAAGTGCAAAATCGCGTTTTCCATAGCTGGTGAACTTTTCAGTTTTTTGATATTTTAAAAGTCAAATAAATTGTTTAAAGAAAGTTTTTAGCTACCAGTCTTTGATTAAATAAGAAGTGCTGAATCTCTTAGGTACGATTGAGTATGCCTTACGTTTTTTGGCTTCGAACCACTAATCGAAGTTGGGTCAATGTGCAAAGAGTGTGGTGGTTTATGAGACCCAGTTTTCCCAAACGTTTGAGTATCATGTTTTTTTACTTTAAATGGGTAAAAAAACTTCCAAGTCGGAGCAAACCTGTATTATATGTTGGCCCTTATACTGTTGATTTATACGCAGAAAAAGAAATTTGGTGTGAGCGAGAGAGACAGAGAGAGGTGTTACGTAAGACAGAGAGGATGGTTGGGGGTTGAAATAGAGTGGCGGTTGGTTGGCGCGAGCGCGAGTGAGTTGGTGAGAGTTGGGTTGTGGAAGCGATTCGGGGTTGTTGCTGAAATGCCAGTGGTGTTTACATGGTTAAGAGACTGTTGAGAGGAAAGGAAGAGAGGATGGTAGTGACAAGAGAAAAACCGGAGAGACCTGAGTGGTGTATGGTGGTCGTGTGACGTAGGTGTGTAAGAAAGTAGTGGTGAAAGAGAAAGAGGGTGAGAGTGAAAAAGGCCATTATTTTTGAGGAAAACCCATGGAACAGAACAACTTTCCGAAAAAGCATGATTCATATGTTCATTATTTCCCTATAAAAGAAATATTAGTTAGCGATTTGAAATTGTACTATATTAACCACAAGAAAAACGTAAATTAAGAAAAATGTAAGCAACAAGTAAATAAAATTTACCGTTTATGTTGGGTTTATAACACCCAAACTGTTCTTTTTGATATTTTATCTCAAAAACTATGTTGCCTTTGTTAGGGCAACTTCAGGTTTTTCAAATTATTTTTCCATTAAAAATTCGCCCATTTCACCACAAAAATATGGTTTAATGTTTACAAAAAATCGTTTCGTTCTTCAATTAGGAGGGAACCAACTGGCGTTTGGGACCAGGAGGTTTGGAATTTAAGACTTAACTTTACTTGTGGATCGGCATCGGCGCTAGTTTATTGGAATAATTTAGATTAGTAATCAATGAATTAACCCTGCTTCAAAAAAAACGTCCTCACGTTTTCATAACCGCTTTCTGGCTTATTTATGTTCAGCAATTTGCAACAACATTAAACAAAGGCAACAAGCCCTTTATAAAAAAGTTTAATTTGAAAAAAATTTCAAATAACACATGAAAAATTGAAATTTTCATACCAGGTTTTAATTTCAATACTATACATGCGAAAAAAAAAATGCCGCATTTCTTTCCCCTTCAATGGTTAGGAGCAGGGAAAAAGCCACCAATGGATGCTAAATAATAATACTGAACAAAAAACTTCATTTGCCATCATTATGCAAGTAATTGGTATTTAATTGTAAAACAACAATAACTCCATTGGTGTTTATTGTTTTATGATAAAAAAAAAAGATATTTTTACAGGTTTGCGGAAAGATGAAAGTTGCTGCAAAAGATATTTCTTGAAACTCCATGTTTTAAAAGCCCTTTTTTGTTTTTATCAGTTATTGCCTTTTTTTAAAAAATATATCCTTGACTTACTGTTCAGAACGAAATATTTGGAAACGAATTTTGTAAATGAAGGCACATCCCATTTTCTGATCACACGTTTCCAACTGGTCCTGTTTCTTTAGTTAATCGCTGGTAAAATATCAGACTGGTTAATTACCTTAGGGCGTGGGAGCTGGGAAAATTTTATTTGTCAAAAAGCTGATTTTTAAACTTAAGTTATTTGGACTAGTAAAATTCAAAATTGAGTGATATTTCCAATAACCGCATTGAAACTACAATAAAAAAAGAAAACATTTTCGGAGTTGGCATGGCATGAACTTTGCTTTATTATTTCTTCACCTTTTCATTGTAAGTTTGTTGAGTTGGGTTGAGAAATCTGAAGTTGATTTGGAGAAAACCGAGCTTGAAAAGCCAAAAAAATGCCTTCTTTCTTCTTCCCATAGGGCGCAGGAACCAAAAAAAAATTTTTGCTTGGTACCAAGAGGTAAGAAGCTATTTTTTTATGAGAAAAAGCAATACTTTTTTTAAATCTACGAGTTTTTATTATGGAATTAAGGAAATTTGGGGTAAACCGTTCGTTACCCCCCGTCTTGCCCATTGGCCTCTCTCATGCACACCCCATCAACTCAAGGGCAAAAATTGGGTTTTTACAAACAAAAGCAAGGCAGCGGTATAGTCTTGGTTTAGGTACGCCGCCACTCTTCTGTGTTTTGACAAAAAAACAATCTGAACTTGTATCCCAACCGCTTTCCTGTTTTCGAAAACCACTACTGCACAGGACAAACATGGCAAAAAAAACTTTTGTAACCGAAAGCATAAAAACCAGGAATTTTGTGGTTGAAACCACATTTTTTTACTTTCCACTTTTTGTTGGACACATTAAGTTAAATGCGGAAATCCAATTTGGAAACAAAAACTGTCAAAAAGGATAAACTTTCAAACCCACCAGGACTTGCATATATTGCCCACTTTCACACAAACTTCCAATTGCTAAGCACCCTAGGCAAACCAAACATCTATGCTTGACGGGCAATCTTTATGGAAAAGTCATTAGAAGTGCCAAGATTGTATGGGGATTTGAAAACAGCAGGTTTCCTTATCTTTTTGTTGTATAATGTTACTTAGTGGTACTTCCCACCAAAATTTCATTTTGCATGTACCAACATAAAAATTAAAAACACAAATTTTTTTTTTATAATTCTTGAAAAATTGAAAGTGTTTTCAGTTTTTGCATTTATTTTTACCCCAGACGTTGACCAAACTATACTTGTTTTTGTGATGATGAGGGGAGGAAACAAAAAACCGCCTTTAAATTTAATTTTTTTAAAAAGTGATATCTATTTTTCTATTTAAAAAGTATTGGCTGGAATTTTGGATTGACTTGATGTAATTTTTCTTTTTACCTACTTCTGATATTTTTAGATCGAACCTTTTTTTCTTCCCGATAAAACATTTCTATGACTGCACCAGTAATGTAATTGATATTCTAACACGGGAAACCGAGTCAAACCAAGCCAAGTTCCAGAAAAAATTTGGAGAGTTTCTTTATCATTCAAAAAACAGGTTTGCGACAAATAAAAAATTATAAAAATGGTCTCTAATTTAAGCAAAAAACAAGGGAATTGAAGCTGATGTTAAAAAGTTTGATAATGATACAAATCAACAGTTATTGTTGATATTAAATGGCAGGCACTTGGAATTAAAAGAGGGGCGATTCCTTGGCAAGGGTTAAAAGGGAGTCATTCGTTGAACAAAAAATAACGTTGCGTTTGGTTAACGGGGAACCATGCTTTATTCCAAAAAGTTGTTGGAAATAATTATAAATAAAACGGAAATTTCAGTCTCATTTAATCCAAACTTGAAGCTAATGAGTGAAAAACGGATAAGTTTGAATATATATAATTTATGTAATTATGATATAATTATAAAGCAGTTTCTCCGGCACCACGAAAATTGGGAATTGAGAATTCCGTGACTTTCTCCTTATATGTAGTGTATAGTCAGACAACGGAGCCCATGCAATTGTTGAGCGGGTTTCGAATAATTTTAAAGTTGAAGCCCACAGAATCAATTAACTTCAGGTTGAGTTACAATTAAATTCTAATGACTCAATTATGGCAATTGCTAAGGATAAATCGAAGAATTAAAATGGACTTTAAGTGGCAAAAAAAACCTAAGGGGGGCTCCATCCAGGTTGAAAGTAAAAAGAGGGTTTCCCCATTTAATTTTTAACTAAATAGTGCATTTATTACCACGGTCCAATTTGCAAACCGGCCTTTAAATGTAAGTTATTAAAAATTTTCTTCGTTTTCGAAAAGTGGCTTCTGTTCGATACTTTATAACATTTAAAGGACTATTAAAGTTAAACAAATTAAGGATATTAAACAAAAATCTAAAGACGTTTCAGCATAAGGCATAACATCCTTAATCGAATGGAAAAATAAAGAAAGTAAAAATTGCTGAAACTGGCAAAAAGAATTTTGAAAATTTTGAAAAATTTTTTAATTGTTTTAATGGTAATTTTAATTGGCTTTCTCTATTTTTGCGAAACATTTAGGAGAACGTCAATATAACAAGTTGTGAAGACACTTCACAAAAATGGAATGGCGTGAACGAGTTTCCCTATTATTCCGCAACAGGATATTGGGACATTTAATTGCATGGCAAATTAAAATGGCAATTAACTGTATTTCCGCCCCTTTGTAGTTCACACCATTACGTGCCATCAAAAAGGTTGTCAAAAACATGGTTCAGTGGGAAATAAAAAAGGCGGAAATCTAGGTAATTCCATTTCATAAATAATAAAATAAAAAACTTAAAAAAGGAGCACCCACCAAATTTTGGTTTGGGAATTTATATGCCCACAGCATTCCACTGAACAAAAAAAAAACCCCTTTCACGAATGTACAACTTTGCCACCTCACAAAACAGAAGGGCCACGTAGAACAGGAGTTGTGCGACACGCCAAAAAATATGAAAAATAAATTTTGTAACTTTCACGTTGGAACGAGCCCTAGGTTATTTGTAAGGATCTTCCAAAACGTATTTGATGCATAACCCAATTAAGTAAATTTTTGGTCAGAACAAATTCACCATGAAACAAAAAACCCGATTTCCATGGGGGTGTTTTAAGTTTTTGGTATTAGTTGTGCTGCCAAGATCAAAAAAATCAAAAACATTGTAATTAATTGGTAACATATGGCAATCGTTTAAGGCGGATCGTTTATTTCTTTAACAGAAATACATTAGCACTAAACATTCATAAAAACATAGAGAGTATGTTTTATTAGAATTTAAAAATCTATTATTTTACAATTACAAAGAACTTGTTGCAGGCAAAAAAGGACGAGGCAAAGATTTCTGGTGAGCGCATTTTTTTCTCTATGTGGAGCCTTTGAAGAGAGACAACACGGAAAAAAAAGTTAAACAATATTGGAGTTAATGCTCGTGCAAGAAGGACATGAAAAAGATTTGGCCCTAAAAGCAACCTGAGATCTTGTTCTTTTCTGTTTTCATATCGACGATGTAAACTGATTTTTAGAAATCTACAGCCGGCAAAAATGCTTTTCAAAAAAACAAAAATTGATGGAGTTTCTGGGATGGTGTATTATTTTTTTATTTTTTTGAAGGAAAGAAAGTTGATCCTCCAAAACCAATTTGATTTTTGTGAAGAGGGGGCATAAGGGTAAGTATTAAAATTAAATTTCCATTTTTGAATTTTTTTTCTTTTAAGTACCTAATTAAAGTGGAAATTTTTTTTATATACCACGGCATTTGCAGTAGTTTTCTGGCTGTGGGAGGGATGAAAGAAGTTTAAGACATGTCAAGATTATGGACCAGCAATGCAAAAAGGAATCAAAATTACGAGTTGGATGAAAGATTATCAAAAGGTTTTTCCAAGAATGAAACTTTCTAAAAAATCGTATCAAAATTTCATTTCATTCAACTGCTAACGGAAAACAAATGAAAAACATGTAAACCACCAGGCAAACCCGTGGACAGTTGAGAAAGTCTCAAAAACTATTCCAAAATGGGAAAAACATTTCAGTTAATTTGGTTAAGCAGCGAAAACAAAAGCAGTTATATTGGCAGCTTTAATCACCTAACTTTTTGGCCAAAAGCAAAGCGTTTAAATAAGGGTTTTTTTTTAATTTACTTGATATTTTAACTAAAGTCCAGTCCAAAAAATTTTATTAAACAAAATCTTAACATTGGATATTCAACAAATCTTATGGCGTGTTCGATTTGGATTGGCAACTTGCGGTTAAGCCAAAAAGCTTTCTAAAAAGTAACGAAAATATGTTTCCATGGATCGCAACTGTCAAACATTGGAACCAGCTACCGTTTTTAAACCTAATTTTATTAATGCGACGTTTCTATATTGTTAAAGAAACAAAAAGGATTCATTTATTATTTTTTGGATCCACAAAAAAATTTTTTGCAAAACCAGTTGCTATAAAGTGTTAAAAAAACAAAAATATTAAGGTTAAACAATGTGACAAGTTTATTTTTAAATGCATATCAATTGGCAAGTTGTTGTTAAGTCACTTTGTAAATTTTTGGTTAGTAACGGATTGGTTTTCTACAATTTGCAAATGTGTATTTTTCATGGGTGTGAAAAATAAGGAGAAGGGCTGATATTGTTTAGTGCAAGTAAATTGTGCTGCCAATTTTTTCTTTCGATTTGTGCCAATTCTGTGAAAAAAACAGCTTTCGTTGTGTTTGTAGGATAATTTTATTGTCGAAGTTAAATCGATTTTTTTTTACCATTCGATTAAATAACGCAGAAATTTTCGTGTGTATGAAGAAAAAAAACCTTATTTTATCGAAATGCGTAAGCTTATGTTTTGGTAAAAAAAAAAAAACTTTGTATAATTAACTAACTACAGCTAAAGAAATAACCATTAATAATTTATATTTAAACTTAACTAAAAGCAAGAAAAGGGGACATTAACAAATTTTTTTATATAAAAACTACAAAGCCTATATTAAGAGCGTTGGAAATGGGGCTTGTTAAAATGAAAATAAACACAAGGCAATTTAATTTTTAGATTTTAAAATATTTTTTTCATATTTAACTAAGCTGCAAGAAAATTAAAAGAACATTAAAACTTGTTAGTTAACTAAAAAAAACTTACGCCAAAGCCAAAAAGGGCCATTTTTTTGGTTTGATTTAGATGCATTTGTGCTGCTGAAAAAATGTTTTTTTTGTTTAACAAATTTAAATTCCAAACGAAATTTTCTAAATTACAATTACAAATGCTTTTGGGAAACAAGAAGGCTTTTAATAACAAAAATAGGTAAACTTGAAATTTTTAATTACAAATTAGGTTAAAAAAAATAATTTGAGTTTCACAAAAAACAATTTTTCTTCTTCGTGAAAAAAAAATCATAAAACTAAAACTTTAAAGCTTATTGAAACTGTTGAATTCCAAGGGCACTCCATTGGGCTCCTACGTCTTCTGCTGGAATCCACAACAAGAAAAGAACGAAAAAGGGAAAAAAAAGGTAATTCCAGTTTTCATAGATACAGTCAGGGGTGTTATTAGATAGATAATTAAAAGGTTCTGCAACTGTTCTAACAAAAATAATTTATGTTACATTAATCCAGGCAAATTTCTTTAAAAACATATTTCAAACCAAAAGTTTGTATTGCCACCAAGGTAAATAAATTTAAAAAAACTTTTTTTATGGAACATTCAAACGGAATAAAAAAAAAAAAGCTACGTTTTTTTACGTTAGAATGGTTAGAGCTGGGCAGTTTTGGAATAATTGAAGTTACACAATTTTTTGGTGTAATAAAGGAGAGTTTTGTGGTGTTACTCTTTTTCAAAAAAATTCCAACAATATAAAAGGTTACAACCGACGGGTTAATCGGGCTGATTAACTTTAATTTGGCCCAGTGATGGGGGGCCCATTTCTTTTTCCCCAAATTCCGTCATTTCTGGCAATATTGTTACTAAAAAACTGTATTCAGGATTATTGGAACAATGTGATTTTCTGAATAAAATGGATATTATATTAACAATAAAAACATGGTTTTACCGTGGAAGTAATTCGTTCTCAATTTTAAACCAAAAACTTTTATCAATGGGAATAACAGCATGGGCTTTAATCCCTCGTAAAAACTTATTACCATTTCTAAATGTAATTGGATAAATTTTCATAAAAACCCCAATTTCAATTTGCATGGTTTGGTTGGGGTTCTTTGGTTCAAAAACTAAACCATGCAACGGTGGTTTTAAGATTCATTGGGAAAATAACCCCAAAATAAACGGGCCCCATTTTTCATTATGCTGCCATGTCCCTTAACTGGAAGGACTGGGCAATAAAAAGGAAACAATAAAAAAAAATCATGTTCCAAAATTCCCCAAATTTCTTCCGGGGAAGATTTACCAAATCCGAAATTTGACAATTTAAACCAGATTAAAAATTGGAAATTATTTTGATTGCTTTGGTTGAAATCTTTTAAAATTGCCTAGTTATAGTAGTTAACTTAATTTTCGAAACGTCTGATTATAATTAAGATGCCAAGTTGCAGTTCCGCTAACTTACGATGTCAGAAGCACTCTCACCTCCCACAACAATACCTGAAAAAATTCTTACTTGGGAGGGTACCCACTTCTGGATAACCCACCGATTTTGGCTACATATTTGCATACCTGCTCATTTTATGGTTGAAAACTATCTAGTTACATGGATTCCTTGCCATGGCAGTCATTTCGAAAAGGAAAATATTTTTTTTAAATTACCAATTGCACTTACGCTTACGTCCAAATGCATTGGGATGGTGAATTAGGTGTGACCAGTGTAATATTGAACTAAAAGTTATAATAATAGGTTGGATGTGAATAAGGTGTCAAAAATTTCCAAACAACCATGGGAAATCATATCATTATCATAAGTTTATCTGAATCCGTATGCGTGAGGCGTTCAAGTAAAGATATTATTTCTGTAGTACTTTACTAATTCAACACCCGATAGCCAGCATATTGAATTGAAAAATTTGTCTGTAATGAATACAATTTAAAAAAATTAAGCTTGGTATCTCACAAGTGTTTCTTTTTCATCATTCGCATTTTTTGTGCATGATCCCTTCCTTTGAATTGGTGGAAGCCTGTACTACAGTTGTCATTTTGACGCAATCGTGGTTTATGTTTAATTTTTCTATAGTAAATGCTTTCGCAGTACGTAATAAAAGTCATTTTGTGCCCACACTATTTGAAAACTATGTTGTAGCAATTTAAAGCTGATATTCCAGCATTCCCCATATCCCATTACCATAAGCGGAAGTGCTATTCGTAATTTAAAAAAATTATTTTCTCTGAAATGACTGCCCATGGCAAGGAATCCATATAACTACGATAGTTTCACATAAAAATGAGCAAGTATGCAAAATATGAGCCAAATCGGTGGGTTACCTCAAGAAGTGGTACCTCGTTAGCCGGAGCCATTGGGCACTAGTATCTTTTGTAAGCTTTAAGTTTGACTAGGTAAGCTCAATTAACGTTGACTGACTCTTTTAAATCCGGAATGCCGCTTCGCGAAAAACTTTAAATTTTTTTAAAATTTAATGGTAGTGTACTTAGAAGTTCAACAACCGTCAGCAATAATCAGTTTGTCTACAAGGCACTTCCAACTTCTACTTAGCAAATAAAATTTGAAGAAGAAAAATTCTGATGTGCTTACAGTAAATCATAAATCATAACATCTAACAATGGCATGAAAAAAAGTATCTATTGCTGATAGTTTTAACTTGAAACGAAATGGCGAATGTATTTATCAGATTTAGACTTCGTTAGCAATTACTGCCAACAAAAAGTACATGTATCAGAATTCAATTGGTACAAAAAATAGTCTTATGAACATAATATTAAATATAAATTGCAAGTGCCAACTGATTAATTAACCGTGCATGCGTTCACATTTCTTATAGAAGCACCAGATGACGTATCAAATCACCATCAATGGGCGGATGCTCCCAAAAAGTACAGACCAAAACTCGTTCACAGCTGAACATCCTCTATCTCAGACGTCAGCAATTCTGCAGGAAATGCGGTGCAGGACCCCGTAAACGTGATTCCGTACGGCATGGAGGAATAAAGGGGGGGTTCCGGCCTTTTTGCAAACTTACACATTTGCAAACTTGAAAAATCAGTCCAAAAAGCATTTTTTGATCATACAACTAGTCTATATAGCAGTATTCGATCAGAAAATGGAGCAAATAAGTAAACGTTCTGTAATTAAATGGTTAATACAAGGTCGGGTAGCAAGAAAGTGCGGACTTTGAACAGAAAAATGTTCACCAACATGCAAAAGTTCTCGGAAAACCTTTCAAACTTTTTCATATTTTTAACATTCTCTTTCGAAAGCCCGACTTTTCTTCTTCCCTGCCATCCGGCCTGAAACTACCGTTCCAACCGGCTACCCATCATTACGGGCCTGGGCAAAGTATTTAAATACTTTTTATCGGTTGTTGTATAGTCAATTTATGCATTACGTATTAATTATCATGTAAATGTCTTTTATTGGCTGTAGTTAGGGTTGATATTAAAAATTATTTGAATTCTTTTCCTTCAGTTGTTTAGGTAAATATGCACTGCATTTAAATTGTCGTTTTGTTGGCTGTAGATACGTTAAATATGAAACATATGAATATGAACTGTATAAATGTCCTTTCTTTGCTGTAGTTTAGTTAAATATACAAAGTATTTAAATGCTCTTTTCTTGGCTGTAATTTAGTTAATTATGCACTTTTTAAAATGTCTTTTATTGGCTTCAGCTTACTTAAATGTGAAAAGTATTTAAATGTCATTTTCTTGGCTGTAGTTTAGTGAAATACTCATAGATTTTAAACTTGACAGTAGCTAAGTTAATTATGCTAAGCTAAAAATGTTAAAATGGCCTTTGCTTGGCGGTAGTTAGTTAACTAAGCAAAGTTTTAAATGTTCTTTTATTTGCTGCAGCTTAGTTAAATATGAAAAATATTTAAATCTAAATTTATGGCTGTAGTTTATTTACATTAACAAAGCATTTCAACGTCCTTATATAGGCTGTAGTTTAGTTAATAATACAAAGTATTGTAATGTCCTTTTCTTGGCTTTAGTTTTAGTTAAATATAAAAATATTAAAATGTTATTTTCTTAGCTGTAGTTTAGTTAATTATACAAAGTATTTAAATGTCCTTTAAATGCCATGCAGGCAGGCAGAGACTTACAGCAAATGTGGAGGCCTGGATCACAGTTTCATAAATTTCAGTTTAGTTTTTATGAATTTCACCAGAGATGTTAGTAACTGGAATTACTTTAACTTAATTTGTAATTAAATTACAAGTTACATTATTTGTTATTTTTGCCCTCTCTCGTTTTCCAAAAGTAATTTGTAATTGTAATTTTGAAAGTCGTTTTTGGAAATTTAATTTGTAACAAAATACATTTTCAGCACAATGCATCTTAATCACCAAAAACTTAACCAGAAACAGGCTATAAAACTTCAAATAACAGTTCATAAGTTAAAAACTCGGTCGTAAAATACTTTCTCTTTTCAAGCAGTTTCAACTCTGGTAACATAATATCCAAAGAAGATGAAAAATAATAACTTTTAGTATGCTCTCTGACAACAAAATGCATTAATGCTATAAAAGTGTTATTTTCCCGTTTATTTTAAATTTGTAATTTTTTGAAGACTTTGCATGTAAATATCCCCCTGCCTCCTCCACCTGAAAAGCTTCTTCGCGACTCCTCTGTATTTCTTTACTTGATAGTTATTAAAAATCCGTTACGAAATGTAACAATCTACGTGAAACTTTCTAAACAATACGAGTGGACAAGAAACGGACATGTATGTTCGGTAAAGAAATAACAAGATGACAGCCAGGAATTTGAAAATTATGAGCTTTTCTGAAATGCCGTATAAGTTACAGTCCTAAAATTTACAATTATAGGTTAGCTTACCGTTTTTAAACTTTTAAACGATAGCCGCAGCTAACAAGGTATACTATTCTAGTGCCGCGAGAGAAGGCCTCTTAAGTCGGGCTCCGTAAGTATTACGGAAATATTGTAGTGCAATATGCGAATAAGATGCAAGAGTAATTTAGAAAGATGATTACTGATCAGAAGGGGAAAGGCAAGTTTCCCGTTCTATATCATTCATACATAATATTGTGCACGTCATCATGAACATGATGCAAGAAGAAGTTGAGATGCAGTGTACCTACTTACTGTAATGATAGTAATGATACTTTACAAGCTATTTATGTATGAAAATGATGTAAGCCTTACTATACTACACTTATATTATATCTTGGGATGCAAGCAAGCAATTTGACGAGTAACATCATGTGTAAGTCAGCACGTCACTACCCCTCTCTTCCAACAACAGCTCCTTACTGAAGAACTGAGATGAGCGGAAACCAAGACATGGGCTTGGTGTTGAAAATCAGATTTTTTACAACTGAAGACAAAATTACATATTAACTTTAAAATAAACGAAATGTAATTTGTAATTGTAATTTTCAATGACGATCTTAAGGAAGTAACTTTGGAATTTTCAAGGAGGTATGTAAGGGGGTAATTTTTAATTTTCAAGCAGTGTTTTGAAAACCATTTTATAATTTGTTTTTCAAAGAATACAAATGAAAATGGGCGTGTCTAATGTCTGAAAGGTGATACAATGCTAACTGAATTGATGCTTTGCAACAAAAAACCTAAAAGTCAGGAAAATAAATGTTTACTGACATCTTGGCAAGCACTTTTGCATTGTTACTCAGAGCCAATTTTCTACGTTTCCTAAAAATTTGGACGGCCTTTTCCATTCAACCGAGGACGGTGGCCTGGAGCAGGGGGTCCATCTTGCTCCATAGTCGCTACGTCTCTGATTTCCAGTGCCTGGCCTAGGGTGAGTCCGATATTGCAAGAACCTTCGAAACGAATGACATGATATCTCAAATAGAGTGATAAAATTAAATTAACCGGCTACATTATATTTTTACTCTCTTAAATGAAACATTGGATAATTAACGACGAATGGAGCGTTTTTACGAATGCATATTCAAGTGGCCCAGAAACGGACAAGCTTTTCTTATGACAAATACGTAAATGTTTTAATCGAAATTTTTGTCATGCAAATATGAACATCACATTTTTTCGAGTGACTATATTGGTAAAAGTAAAATTAGCCCAATTAAAAACCCGTTTGTAGTTGTTATTGGAATAACTAGGTGCCTGACATTTTTTAGGTTTCATTTGCTGTATTGCATATTTTTGCCTGCTGGAACGCGACACAGCCGTCATCAAGTAGCGCAAATAGTCCCCACTGCACACGGGACCCCTACAGGGTTCAAATGAAAATTAGGTCTTGTCAGCCCAACATCTGTCCGGGGGACCACAAGAGAGTGCCGGTTGGGGATAAGCTTTTACGAAAGGTAATGATACCGGCAATATAAAATTGACAATCTTTTTTTGCCAATTTTAAAATATAATTTTTTGTTCAAAATCTTAGAGAAGCGGTTGTTTTACAATTCTTAAAGTACGTCCCTCGCAGTGGTCCGGCCCTGCACCGGTGGCATGGGTTAGTGCTTATGCAGGCCAGGTGATTCCACGCTGCTTCCAAACAATCAGGTAAATCTCTCTCTTTTTTT
>LJIJ01004750.1:0-13751 GCA_001718145.1 Orchesella cincta
TGCAGAAACAAATTCCTCTCGATCTGGAGCTTGCCGGCAACCTGAAGAGGGAGAGCATTTCCCTCAATCCCCAACGTTCTGACCACCTGTCTGACATCATAATCGCTCCATCCACGAGATAACCATGTCGGACCAGAAGTTGGGTTAGAGATCTCTTCAAATCATGATTTTTCTTCCTCACTTCTCCCAATTTATCATCCATTTGTCTCAGAAGTGTGTCCACCTTTAGATTCGCATTCCCTCCAGTAAAAAGGAGGCGGATCCTGGCTTGATAATCATGTTTCGTCTCTTCCAAAAGCTTGTGCTCCTTTGCTACTTCTTTCTTCAGCTTATCATTTGAGGAATCCATGTGCTCCGCCTCCCTTTCCAGGGCTCGGGATGAGAAGCGTAGTTCCACGATTTTGGTGAGGCTTTTGGAAAGGAGTCGCTTCAGTTCTGAGGGCGACAACGAGTCTAAATTTGGAACTAGTTCGGAAGGAGATTGAGGTTCCGCCGGAGGATCTTTCCTTTTCCCCAGAATTACTTCATTTTTCATCTCAATCGCGGTGTCCACCACCTCCACCGCTTCCTCCAACTCGTACAACTTCAATTGACCCTCTTTTCGTTGCGCAGAGCTGATTTTAACATTTGGTGGAGGGATCCAACTCCCCCGTTGAGAAATTAGAGAGTCTCGAACATCCCTCAGCTTTGAGATCTCCTCTCGAGCTTGAATTGTAGCCATTTTCTGAGTAGAGATAGCTCCTTCCTTCACAGTTTCTAGTGTTCCACAACTCCAGTAGACTTTTGAAAAATGAGGAACTGGCTCCAATTTCTCCTCCTTGGACTTCGTGTCAAAGAGCTTCTCCACCACTTCCGCTTTGGTCACAATCAACGCCTTCAACTTGAGCTCGAGATCGTCCACAAGCGCTCGGAGGTGCGTTTCGGATTCATAAGTAGCACTCGTTCCCCCCTCCTCCGAACCTCCTTCCATTGAGGATGGCAGTGGTAATGATGACAAATCTCCTCCATCAAGATCCACCTCTTCTTCAGTCCAGTTTTGAGAGTTGTCGGAGTCCAGATCCTCCTCAGAGTCAGAGCTGTGAATAGTGTCCATTTCCCAAAGCACCAGTTGTCTTATCACTGGAATCAACAAGATAAGCAATGAATTATATAGGTTTCCATCATATTCCTTCCTTTCACAAGATCATCTGGAAAATACGTTGAATTTTTCTGGACTTTATGAAGTTGCTTACCAATTTGAACTTCCTTGTTTCTTTCAATGCGCTGATCTCAATATGCCCCAAACTATAATACGCTGGTTGTCATTGTTTCGAACCTGAAAATATTTTTAATTAAAAATCTGGACGATTTTTTCTCAGACTTTTTTGGTTCCATTTTTATTTCAACTTTTCGTTCCTCATTTCCTTCTTTTTCTTCAGATAATCATCATCATCATGTCCGAAACTCAAATGATTGACTCAACCACCACCGCTGACGACACGAGCATAACAATTTCTCAAACTTCAGAGGAACCTCCTCTCTCTATTTCCCAATCAAACCGAAGTGGATTCAGAACTTCTCGAGTGTCTTCTTCCGGAATACCAAAGGCAGACGAAGATCACCATTGTTGCAAGAGATTTGTGGACTCTTTTTTGGGCAGGATGATTTTCTGTCTTGTCGTTTTTGCTGTGATCGGGTTCATCATAACCATCGTAGGATTGAAGGTGAACAAATGGATTCAGATTCACAACACGAAGATCAAGGACTACAGCAAAGATCGTACAAGAACCGCACTCCTTTGGGAGCTGGAGGAGTACCGATGAGGAGATCAAGTTCGTATGCAAGTTGAACTTGAGAAAAAATTATGTAGATTTAAGTTTGCACACAATTTTATGCCGATAATAAATAAACTGAACAGGATGAAGCTATTCTGAATATTTGTGTTAATAATCGTGCATTTATTTACCAAAAACTTATTCTATTTGCATAAAATTGACTAAAACTGGATGTTTTTCTGGTTTCTTTGCATTTTTCTAATGGAATTCCTTGACATGCAAGTGCCGCACTTGGTGTCCATCCTGAAATAATTTTGAAAAATTGGTTGCTTTCATACTATTAATTTTCAGTAGTTTTTATTATAAATTTTGTAAAATAAATGGAATTCCTTACATCATCGGAGTAGCTAACGCGAGTTGTGTGAAGTTTGGAACTTCCATCACAGTCCTTGATTGGAGTATCGCCATAAGTTAGGAAATAGCTGGGAGCATCACCATTTTGACCATTTTCTGATTGCAATTCTACAATAATAACGGCACAATCACAGACTAAATACGTTTGGATTCGAGACAAGTGTAAATTATTTAGAACAAAAATATCCTTACCTTTTTCACCGTAACACTCACACATTCCAAAAATTGTTATAAGAAATATTGCTCCCAAAAGAAGCGAAGAACAATGAGTTCCAAGTCCCTTCATTTTGCTTAAAATAGTTCACAATTTATTGACATTTATATTCTCAACATCCTTGAATTCACAGAAATCACCTGTTATCGATTGAGAGTTGGTTCAGACTAAAATGTTTACAGCATGAAAAGGTATCACCAAAATCAGAGTAGGCAACATCATCATGTATGATGCAAAGTGGAATTAGGGTGGTTGACCTTCAAAAATGATGTGCTTTTGGGGAATGCCTCCTGCACGATCTTGATGATAATGATGAAAATGTTGCTCAACAATGTTGCAGAGCATCATCATCAAAGATTTCATGATTTCATATAAGAGCATATTATCATGTAATTTACCAAATGAAGTTTCTCATGCATTTCCTTTTCTATTTCATTGAAAACACGTACGTCTGAAACAATGTCCATTCATTTTGATAAGAGCTTCATGAGCTCGTTAAAATAGAGAAATAAATTTCTACCATATTTTGAATGTAGTTTTATGATTCTACTAAAAAGTTGCTTTAGTACGCAAAATACCATTTTTTTCTTTGAATGTAGGGTTTTATTATATATTTCTTGAAATATATTATCATTTTATGCCAATCTCACATAAAGAAAACGTAACCTATTCGGAACAAAAATACAGGCTAAAAACGCTTTCTCAGTTCATCAACACAAAGTAATTACGAATCAGTAATCAATAACTAATTGCAATAGATATAAACTAATACATAAAACACTTTGATTTCCTTCTCAGCATCAAATTTTCTTCTTCTGGTCTTTATAAAGTCGTTTCCTGTATTAAATTGGTGTTAGATGGTCCCGGCGACTGTCCCTAGTAAAAAACCATTTAAAAAAACAATTATGAGCTATGAAAACCTGCCATAGATTCATGAGAACCAACAAAACTCAAAGACTTTGATACTCTTTGTTCTTTATTCATTTACCTGAAGCTGGAACAATCTTCGGGAGCTCTTCTCGAGCATGATTGACAGCAAGGTGAGCTTCCAATTGACCGGAAGGGAGTAACCAGCTGCACTGCTCACAAGAAACGGCTTGAGAGCCCTCCTCATGCAGCTCAACATGGACTTTAATTCGTGCATGGTCCATCGTCTCGTATGGACATTGACGACATTCATACTGCTTCCTTTTAACCCTTCCTTGTCCCCGATTGAAAGAGACGTAGCGAGGATTGGAGGTGTTGAGCTTCCGCATTTTTATAACTCCACTCAGTTTGGCGTCTTGTCCAAGACTATTTTTGATAGCGTGAGAACAAGTATTTCGGTGAGCGATGACGCCATGGGACGATGAATTCACAAAAATGCCACAGTGCTCACAAGCCGTTGCTCTAGAACCAGCTTGGTGAAATTTTTGATGCCGTTTGTAATTCGTTACATCATTGGTATTGTGAGGACAAAAGGCACACTGGAAGAGGATGGGAGCCGGTTGAGTACTTTTCTTCCTTTCTTTTCGAATTCTTTTCGGGACGTTGTGAAAATAAGCACGGTGGACGGCCAGCTTCTCAGGAGCCAGGAACCAGCACAATCTTCACAGGGAATGGCTTTAGAACCTTCCTCGTGAAGGGGAACATGAGCAGCCATCCTTGTAGCCTTTCCAGTACGGTACGGACAGTTTGGACATCGTAGCCACTTCCCATTCTTCCAAATAAGTTGGGACCCGGATGGTTTAGGTTTTTCTGGAAGGTGACAAGCTAACTTTTTCCTCATTGTCGAGAGGAAGGAGTCATCCAGGACTGGTGAAGGATAAGAGTAGCCTTGAGATGTCGTAGGAAATGCTATATCTGCAAAGGTGCCCTCCTCATCGTCAGGTTCCGAGGGAATCTCTTTCTTGACATGACATTCTCCTCCAAAATCATCACCTGCTTCTTGCGCAGGAGGATCTAAAAAACGAATAACCTTAACAATTTCTCAAATGGTCAACGTCATATTTAATTCTAATCCTTCCAAACTACCAGGGCAGCAGGAGTATTTAAAAGATAGCGAATCTGATCCCAAATAGTGGTGGAAAACCGGAACACTGCACATCCTTGAACATCTGAATTTTCTCTAAGAACTCGGTCTGAACCTCATTTAGAATCACCTGCAATTTCTTAATCTGTTCAAATGCCTCGTGAAACTGACGCGCTACAGAGAAGAAAGTGGAACTTGAGTCCCAATTTCAGAAAGGGATCAGGGTCGTTGACATCTCCACAATTGAGTTGATCCAAGGTTTCCTTTGGCAATTTAAAATTTGATGAGATAAGGCTTCAAATGCTCTCCAATTCCTGAACCAAGATGGCAGGATCAGCTGCTGTTGGTCGCTCGTCATCTTCATCGTCGATGATTCTTTCGTTTTATTTGATGTTACATTGCGAACCACAAATTAGCAAGTTTTCCCCCATTATAATTATGTCACAAAATCTTCAAATTGACACTTTTATCAATCCAAACTCAACTAAGAATCGCAACTCAATCAGCAACTAGCACTGTTTGCCCTTTTTAGCACTATTTATTGATTAAAAATATTAGTTAACTAATCAGTAGAAAGTAACTTATTGTAATAGAATGACAGTTTTGTTTATTTCGTTTCATCTATTCTCATTGAACATTGCCTTGTTCGTAATTGTATTGTGTTGGCGGCTTGGGCGCACGAAAATATTGGGTTCGCGAGAAATGAAATCTTCAGTGTAATTCCTTTAAATTTCAATTTTGTAATTACGTCTTGCTTAAAATGTGTTGTATACTAATATTTTTGTCTTTATCTATAAAATGTTATAATTGTATAATATAGATAGGCGTACGTTTTAGCGCAGGATTGGTTTATGTCGAACGAAAAATTGAAATGTAACTTAATTATACTAAATAAAGACAACTACATATGAAATTAGTTTCATAATTATACAATTTCTCATGAAACAACTACAAAATATCATAAAGACGTAAAAAAGGCTACAGGCAACGGCTGGATAAATCAATAAATTTTCATGATTTAATGCACATTTAATCACAAAGGTTCTAATCTTAAACTCCGTTCCAACAGTAGTGCAGCTGGCAAATCTTCAGATTTCTTTCCTCCTTGTGTTTCCTCCTGAATGGAAATGGAGCATTTAGAAACCTCTTCTCAGCTGGTTACGAACTTCCAAAGTAACCTAACAAAATGCCAATAAATACTACTCAAAATGCTCATTCTGATTGTGATTTGCTTTACCACAAATGACAAATTGAACCCACCTCAGATGAAATGCACAATTCCACAACCTCCAAGCTCGGAGCCATAATCCCTTCCGAAATTCAGCATTTGTCAATCCTCGTTGATCCCGGGACATTCTAACGTCCTCCACTTGAAACACTTCAAACCTTTCAAATCCGTTAAATTAGGGTTGCAAATTTCTTCCCTCCACGCTCATCATTCCAAGCAGCCCTTCTTCCCCACCCAAAAAGGAGCTATAGTAAGCTGTTCCAACCCCTTCCAAACTCTGCAAACAGCCCTGAAGCTCTCATTATCCAACCCAACTTCTAATCTCCTCAAATTCGGCATTATCTCCCCAACTTCATGATTTCCATGGCGCTGCAACCATCACCATCCACCTTAAGATTCCACATCTTCTCCAGCTCGGAAGTTCTCATTACTGAGCACATGTTTTAAATCCACATCCAAACGACCTTCATAAAACGGAGTATACTTCAACACCTCCAGATTGGGACAATCCTAAGAACATCAGATCGGAGCAATATATCGAAAAGTGAGCTCTTTCAAGGCTGGAAATTTGAGTCCAAATGGAAAATTTCGAAATGGGCTTGTCGCACCTATCCGTTCCATACTCAAATATTCAAGACGGTACTTGAGAAAGTGGCTTCAATGTATCCTCATCCAAATCCGGGCGAATACACAGCGTCAGTCGTTTGAGAGGAAACTTCATCTCGGAAAATTGGCGGATAAGCCCTTCAGGAAAGCTGTTAGAAAAACAAATTGAAAATTTTCTGTAAAATAAAATCTGGTTTTATAATGAATAATTAATGCTTGACAAGCCTTACAACAAGTTCAGATCACTAAGCCTGCTAAATAACGAGGTCCATGTTTCTTTCTCAATTTTTCAAGAGATGTAAAAAATTCACAGGCTTCATGGCCGAATATATCGTGCCGAGAACGAGGCTTCCAATTTTCTGCAAAAAAGTTTACGTTATTTCAAGGTTTTAAAATTCAAACTAGTTATTTTGATGTAGCTTACCTTAATGTTTGGAAAGTGGATGAAGAACTCAATCCACGTCACGGGTAAATGCTCAACCATTCATCTTCATAGTTCGAACTAGAATTATCATCATCCGAACTATCTTCTTCATCAGTTAGGATTGGGAATGAATTGAAGACGCAAGATGGATGTTGAGCTCCACCAAATTGGTCTGAACTTTCTCAACTGGAATAAGAGCGTGCTGGGGCAATCTGAGATCCAGTCTTTTGCTTAGATCAGCAGGTCTCTGTCGGGATAAGTGTTCAGAAACAAGGTTAAACTTTGTAGATTGGAGTCGCTTCGAAAATCACGGCGGAAGTCTGAACCCCAACAAAACTACAAAATGACAAATCCAGGTGGGTTATTAGGCGTCCCACTCTATTCCAAAAGCGACATTGGCTCAGCATTCTATCATGGTTCCCTGAATCGTGGTCAATTTCCCAAACTCTCATAATGTACTTCCGAAATGGGTGCTCGGCCAACTGATACTGGTTATTTGCAATGAGTTGAATATATTTCTGGCGTGTAATCCCTCTAATCTCTTCTCATCTTCATCAGAATCGTAATCCTCGTCATCATCAAAATCGGTATCCTCATCAGTAAAATCGTCATCATCATCAGAGTCGACATCCTCATAATCACTATCGTTTTCTTCTTCCACAAAAGATGATGTAAGGTCTTGGAGAATGAGCCAGGCATTTTTTCGCCAGATTGGTAGGGAACACTGGTTCCAAACTCGAGAAACTAATCGGAAACTGCGAAAGTCTTCCGACTTAAACGGGATGATTCGAAAGAGTCTCTTGAGAACCTTTCAAATACAAAGTGAAGAACAAATAGATAATTATATTGATAATACAAGTTGTCTAGTACAAGCGCTATCAATAAGAAAAGACATACCACAGGATTCTCCAACGGATGCATTCCAATTTCACTGAATTCAACAGCTTCTGCGGATGGTTTTTCTGCTTTGTTTTCCATTTCAAATTCTCTACTGAACTGGCTAATGATGACAAGAGAAATTTGAGCAACTGAAGAACTATTTCTTAATGGGAAGAGAGAAAACAATTACAAATCAATCAGGAAAATATTCAGTGTTCACTGCTACAGTCTCAAATCTAGAGTGGTGTGAACAAACACGATTTAAAACAAGGAAATGAGTAGAAATATTCTTGACAAATGCAACAAGCTATGCAATTAGGAGTATCTCGCTCACTGAATATGCAACCCTTGCACATCCCACGAACCTTTCCTATTTTAGTCCTGTATTACATACCGTACCACGTTACCAAAGACGATGACTCATTTTAAAATGCCTTGTCGAAGAAGTTGGGATGGGTTTTAGTTTACCCTTACAATGGTACTTTTCTTTGGTTTTTGTGTGTTTTATAGGCTACTTTTATTAGCTGGCATGTTTAGGATACTAAACTCACTAAAACCTTACAATAGTAAAGCAAGGGTACATTTTGCTTGATGGCTATTTCACCACGCAATTCTCCAATTTCCTTGTTTCGAAGCATAATTCATTGTAAATGAACGAAACACTTACTTGACAAGTAAAAAACGAAGTGCATGACGAATTTTAGATAACCTTGCCTTATGCAAATTCAATGTATATGTTTATAAAACCATACCAAAATAGCTTTTTTTTAGGAAAGAGATTACGCTATAAGCCTTATAACCAGCTCAAACAGCATAGACGTTGGACGTGAGAACCCTTTTGCTTTATCATCTATTTTAAGCGATTTTTATTTACATTACTGGGGTAAAAAACATGTTTCTTGTATTTCCTTGCGTATGTGCGTTTGAATACTAAATTACAACGTTACAAGCTATTCTTCAAAAAATACACACAGCCATATAGCAAAGGCTTAGAAGCTTAGTTGAAGACTTTGATGACTCAAATGAGAACACAACCCTTTATGGTATACCATTTACCTTGTTTGTTCGCTCACAGATACTCAGTACAAATATAGTTTCAAATTTCTTCGTGTGGGTAAATGCAACAATTGCATGTATGTGTATATAGGTAAGCAACAAATGAAATTTTCTCTTCGTATTTTTTGTTTCATGTGAACAGTTGCATTTACATTCACAAGCAATAATTGATTGACTCTAGAGTAATGAGTCATTACTAATGACACTCGCCGAGAAATTCGACAGATTTAAGATTCTTTTTGGGGCGATTCTATCATAAAAGATTTAAAAGCATTTATGGAGTATGCCGGTGTAGGCTTTACCGGCATAAATTCATATTTCAAGGAATTCCAATATTTGACTATGAAAGTATATGTTTTTGCTCCCAAGCATTTCCACACATCAAATGGGAAACTACTGGTTGTTTAACAGTTGACCACTTTCATTTAATTTGAATTGATGAAATGAATGCACATAAAGTTTACCTTCTCTGCAAAATGTAAAAATAGAAATTTGTAAACTAGTACATTTTTTTATACCATGGCCATCCGTGTATTCATTTGAATTCTAGTAAAGTAGATTCTTTTAGATACTGTCGTTTTGAAAGCTACGATACTTAATACTAGGACGCCAAGTGGCATCAGGGTACATTCCCAAGTATGGAATTGCCATTGTTTAATTAGGAACGAACTGCTCAGCTTGCAGTTTGTTTGAATAGTGCAATTTTAAACTAAAGAAAATCTTTCTCTTTAGCCATAAAATGTCAGTGTCGGCTAATCCCTAACTAAACCTTCCAGGGTTTGTATAAAATGTTAAGATTAAAATTATATACAATAAAAAATTCATTCACATGCGTACTAACAGTAGCTTAGTTTGTTAATGAGGGTTATAAGTTTAAGTTTTTGGGTATCAAATTATATAATCGAGCTGATTTCGACGTAAGAACTTGTGTAATTCTATGAAATGGAAATAAATATACTGTTTAATGTAGGGATTTCAATTTTATCATCATTCAAGCCAAAGATTCAACGTTTAAAATGTTCCAAGAGCTTTCAAACACTACTGACTGCTAATCAGTTTTCACTTAAATGTTAAAGAGTTGGCAAGTATTATAAGTCATATTGTTTGCCAACTCTTCATCATAGTTTATGATCTTCGGCAAATCAGAAAACAGATTTGAAAAATTGGAAGACGCTGGAAGGTTTGCATGTGGGCTTACGTCTCTTTGACGATAAACCATACAAAGAATAGTGGTTTTCTTGTATATTTCGTGACATGATCCCACTTATTGTTTTGGGGATTTTTGCATAACGCGTTACAGTTTTTGTGCATTAATTTTGTACCAACTATCTTAATTTTGCACGAAAAATCATACGTACAAATTTAATCTCTTGTTAATCAACGAATAATACTGCAATTTGAGTTTTTGAATTTCGGAAACGTTGTACCACATTACAATTGTAAAATAATAAATCTTAACTAACAAAAGTATAAAAACTGATTTTCATATCCTTTCAGGTTCCACACATGTTCTGACATTAGATTTGCCGCAGAGGAACCACAGAAAAACTATGCAACGCATGTTATACATGTATGTATCGTGGCCTAATTTTTATAATATTCATGAATGACATATTCGCAGCCCACAAAACACAAGACCTGACCATGTATGTGGATGACTCACAAGATACACATAAAATCAGCAAAGAAAGCATAAACGAAAGCATGAAATGTATAGAAGAATCCTGCAACAACACAATAAAATGGTTTGAAGAAAATGACATGCGGATAAATGCTGGAAAAACTGAGTTGCTCATCCACCACAACAAGAAAGACAAGAAGCTGTTGAAACAAATAAAATTCAACATTCAATCATGTGACATCCCAATATCCACGGAATTAAAAAGCCTTGGTCTCACTAAATCCTCACAGTATAACTGGCAATCGCACGTAAAAAACACCGTAAGTAAATGCAACAAATCATTATGGATACTGCGATCAGTCCAAAAACTCCTCAGCAAACAACTGAAAATCTTGCAGAAGCCCTCATTCCCCAAAAATAAAATACATGTCCATGTCTACGGAAACGCTCCCAAAAAAGTGCTTCAACCAATCACAAAAGTTATGAAAGACACACGAAATTTAATTCGAAACAAAGACCCCAATAACGAATATAAATGTGAATGGTTGTACCCACACGAACTATTCACTTGGACAAGAGCAGTTCTTGCATATAAATCCTTAAAGAAACTGGTGCCGCACTGCTTCCAGAATATCATAAATGAAGACGCAATCACAGCCAGCTCAACAAGACAAGGACAATATCATAAAGTGAATGCCGAAAAATGCAATAGCACCATCCAATATGACTTCACCTTATTATGGTGTCAAATCCCAGAAGAAATCCGCGAATCAGAAAGCAGCAAATTATTCAGTGCAAAAATGAAAGAACACATCATTACAAACAGAATAAGCCGAAACGAACACGAAGAATGTGAATTATCACTATCCTGCATAGAGGATGTGATAAGTTCAGTCAGCCGTCTTTACAGTTAATAATCCACAAAGCAAAATAACAAAAACCAAAGTGAAAGTTTAATTGGAAGTTTAATTGAAAGTGAAAGTTTAATTGAAAATGTGAAAAGTGTCAAATGTGAACGTGCAAACTAATTTTGCGCAGTATCTATACACTAAAATTTCCCTCCCAGCTAGCATACGACGCCCAGGATTGGGGCGCTAGCTGCGACTAATAATAATAATAATAATAATATACTTCACAATAGAGGCCTGGCAGGCTACAGGTAAAAGACTTTTCTCTAGAAGCAGACTGAAAATACCAATGTAATTAATCAGAACGACAACATTCTCGTTCTTTTGTAAAGGTTGAGACGGTTCGCTGAGATTGTTTCTGACTGTTCAAGCGCTTTGGAGCTTGAGCCAGAGAATTACAACGCTCGCTATACTCTGGGGCTGGCGCTCTGTTCAATGAAAAAGTGTGATGACGGACTGGCACATATCAGGAATGCCATTAAGCTCGGACAAACTCAAAGGTGAAACTAAATTTTCCAGCCACTTATAATTAAGGATAACACAATCGGTCTGGATTTCAAGTTTCAGTCCGAAGGACACCAAAAAAATGGGAAAAGGTCTTCAACACATGCTGCGAGACGCCGAAATAGAAAAAACAGTGATAGAAAAGGAGGAGAAAGCAAAAAAAGTTGCAAGCTTACCTTACTCAACTTGTGGAGAAAGACAAGGAGTGCGAGCTGGAACAGGTCCGATCTGCTGTTTGCCCGTGACTTCGTTGGAAGCGAGGAAAGAGAAAGTTTAGATGTGGGAAAGGAGTCACAAAATCTGGAGATAGAGAAGCACTTTAAAGAGCAAATGACGGAGCTGAATGCACTCTGCAACAGACCAGATAACATTTGTCTTCATTCTGTAAGAAATTTTGTACCTTTAAAACAATTTTCTTATCTGTAAAAATGCTTCAAGCTCTCTTCGTATGAAAAATGTAAAAAAACTTATTCTCTATTTTTATCAACAAACGTAAGGAAATCCCTAGTTCCTCTGTCAGTAGGGATCCTTAGACGATGGATCAACACATCAAAAATCTGGCTTCTTTCTTGGCTGCCCAAAGCAAAAGAATGAGTTTGGTGGACTTTGAATTCTTACTGTTAGATCAGTTTAGTATTTCCACAAGAAAAACTAAGTGCGAATCTTCAGAATCTAAAGTAAAATTTATTTGAAAAAGGCCACTTGATATAGCCAACACTAGTTTCCGCAAGAATGCTCCCAGAACATGCACTCATGTTAAAGTATGAATGGAAAGTGTCTTCTGTTCTTTATTCTCTGTTTTTATTTCAAGTAGGACGGAGCAGTTAACAGGATTTGACGTTAAGGTGAAATTTAATTTTCCTAAGTATCACTGGAAATTGTATAGCTAGCATTTATGTTTTAATCTACATCATTTAAAGCAAAAAACGGCACTTGTCTTAATAATTGTTGCAATACTATAAACAGGTGTAGTTTGTTGTGAGTCAAATAAAATGCAACTGCTAGTCCCCCTAAAATCTTCAGTGGGTAAGATCATCGTACAACTGTTTTTGGAATATAGAATTTGATCTTGATGAGACACTCGTGTTAGGATTTTTGAAACAATTTTTTGTAATTGCTACATAAAATCCTTTTAAATCTCCTCAATACCCCAATAAAGCTTTTTTCCACAATCGGATATTATGTGTAAATAGGGATTATTGTACTTCAGTTTTGTAGCTGAATACATGAAAGTTAAGTGTAAAATGCAAATTCTGACATGGATGCCCAGAAAGTTATTTACATCATAGCTGAAGAATGCAGATCTCAACGTTTTTGACAGCTTCTGCTCCGTTTTGCATTGCCGTTTTATTGCGTCATCATCCAGTGTCTTCCCTCAGGAGAGCAGAATAAGAAATTTGTGCACCAACACGAAATTACTCATTAAAATAAGTCTGTTGTTTACAGTAACATTGATTCTTGCTCTCTCACCGGTGATGATCAAGTAGAATGCTATTCTAATACAGAGAAGGGAGTTCTGCGGTCGCTAAATGGAAGCAACGCTCCTGTAGCCTGTCGACAGGAGCGCATGGGAGTTGAGGTCTTAAAGGGCAAAGGTTGGAATAAAATATTTTTTCCAGTATTCTATCAGCAGATCTACCAATCCCATCCCAGAGAAGAGTAACCTGGCTGAAGTGGCACCCCTGAGGAAGATGGAGATCCGTTTAGTAAACATCATCAAGGTAAGCGCTTTATCAGCTAGTTTCTGCAAGGAAATTGTCTGATTTAAAGCGAGGTTTTTAATTTCCCTTTTGCCAACATAAATTTAGCGATGGGCAGTCCAGAACAACTTGGGGCCGTCCATTTCAAACGTAACGCTTAAAATTGGCGATTTTCAGGGCACCCACCCACCCTTGTAACGCTTGTATCACCGCCTGACCACCCCACCCACTTCGTCACGTAACGCCTATGATGTATATACGTATATATATAAACACATATGAACGAAATACTATACCTGAAGATATTTATAATCCCAACAACCTATGTAGATTTCTAAACAGTACATTGCATGCATGATATTTAACGACAGAATCAATTATTACTACTTAAATACATAAAATTACCTGCTAAATTTCTGTGACGTTCTTATT
>LJIJ01004751.1:0-13749 GCA_001718145.1 Orchesella cincta
GGTTGGTTTCACACTAATTATTTCAACTTAAAACTATTAACTGAAGGAAGTACACAACCTGAATCTTTCTATGTGAAAAGAATTAGTACTCCCTTTAAAGCATAGTTAAGCTTACAAAAACCTGTGCGAATTAAATTTTTGGGTCTCGTTTTGTCATAGTTAGAATATAAATTTATTTGACGTATTCCTTTCTATGGTTTGTCTCGGTCGTACTGATAATATACAGTTTTCAGTAGCTATCACGCTAATACCCTATCATAGCACGTAGAGTGAGGGCCTTACTTATAAAATATGTATAACTGTCTTTTAAAAGGAAGTAAAACTAATCAAACCACTCCAAGTTATTAACATTTATTGCGGAGAATTCTTATCTGGTTTGTTTTAGTTCCTTCTAGGAATTTCTTCAGTTCGAAAGCAGCAGCAGACCAAATAGCTTCGCAAATGAAACAAAAATAGTGCTTCACTTCAAATTTGACTACAAACCCAACTAAAATAAATTTGTATTCAACATAAACGATAAAGGTAAATGTAAGTCGTAAACATCACGACAAATGTTGTATTCGGATGAGCAAAGTTTGATTCCATAAAGCACCCCAACAGTGATTAAAGCTGCCATTATTTGAATACTGAAAAAAACACATATTTTTTACTCTCTTCATTTCCACGCATCATAGTTGTCAGCGTTGGTTTTGTGCTACACGTTTGCTTGGGTAAACCACTCGGGCACACATAGGAGTTAGAGCAGCAGATATTTTTAATCTTTGAGACCTCCAGAACAAAATGCTTACTAAATTCAGCAATCTGTGTTTGTTCCGCTGGTGGCTTTTAACTGGCTACTATACGTTATGCATTCCTTTCAAGCCAGTGATGGGACCAACGAATCGTTACGTACTTAAAACAAACAAAATCCAAAAGGTAAAGTTAAAAACCAAATTTTTAGAAAAATTAAACAATTAGCACGCATTTAATAATAACTTGATTAAATTTAAAGATTTTATGCATGACGGTTATGTGGCCCCTTATTTGGATTAACTTATTCATGCGTCAAGTTCGTAACATTAGATCAGCAGCAGAGAATGAAGTTCTTGAAGCAAAAAACTACTTTGATATTGCCGCATATTTCTTGTATCTAACTTTCAATTGCCTTCTTTTCGTGCAATAAATTTAAGTCATAACCGGAAAAAAAAAAAAACTTTACTGGACAAAAATGCTTCATTCATGCAAAATCAAAGAAACGTTTCTAAAATGGTATCCAACAATTTGTTTTTTTACTATAAATACTAATCGCGATTATTTAATGAATTAATGATTTCTTAAGGTTGGACTGGCATACGTAATCCTACTGCAAATTTCTCTAGGAATTGCCTGGACAACACAAGCTGTACTTAAAAGTGACGGAATGGCGTATACGTTCTCGAAGAGATTTGATAAAGCGGTATCTGATGGCATGAAAACATTTTTCTTTGATAATTCATCCAAAGAAACGGAATCATACACAAGAAATCAAATTGCTATCGGCGTGTTTCAGCTGATTTTAGACTTAGAACAAGTCATCAACAATTTGCTCAACTACACATTATTTTGTGGAACAATTCCGATGACGCTTTGGCTTACAGCAAAAAATCTTGAGAGATCTTACGTACACGATGGGAAAATTAAAAATCAAATTGTCGAAAGCTTCGAACAGCTAAAAATCCTAAGCCATTTAATGAACTCCATGTCGTCTACAGCAGCACTTTTCTTTGTTGTCGAAGTTTCATTTGAATTTGTTAAGTTGGATGAGTATGTAAATTCGGGGTCACTATTATCAACCATTTCGTTTTCTTGAATATGACATCTATTGTAATAACAGTGATACAGTTTGCAGAATCATGCAGAATTGTATGTTGAAAATTCTAGTTTACTGTAATGCAACCCAGTTATTTGATTTTTCGAAAAAGTTAATAATTTATTTGTGTGTATTAAGGTTTCAAAGTTCAGAGCGTGGATTATGCGCAGAGATGTTGCAGTAAACCTTTTCACAGACAAACAAGAGTTGAGGAGACTTGAACAAGAGTTGGAAAACGATGATATCGGAATTGGCTGTCCTGGATTTTGTAAACTAAACTACGTGTTCCTTTCACAGGTAAATACCAACATATTGGAAAACAGACACTTATACTTTAGCCCATAGGTAATAATTTATGGGCTTTTGCGTGATTGTAAAAAACTTTGTGTAATTTTTCAGCTGGCGGTCCTTTTGATAACGTTGTTTGCTGTCAGATTCAAGTAGTTGGCATGGTTTGTTATATTGACCCTTTTGGGATTGATTATCGAGTGTTTCATGGGTAACTGTTCCAGGGTTTGAATCGCGTCTATATACAATATAAACCCCTGTAGTTATATATATTCACTAAATTTGCTTTTCAGCTAAAAAAAGCGCAATATTTGGTATGTACAACCAATTTTGTTTTTCGTTATACTTTGGTAGCAATGCTTGGAATAAGTTATACAATATAGTAAACATTTGGCACGTTCGGTTTAGCACACAAACAATAAACAAACAGCTGGGAGAAGCGTATCCAATTTATGTAAGATATAGTAGTTTTACCATTAAAAGGAGCATAAAAGTTACTATAATACCTAAAATCCAATATCTGTACCCCTAAAAACGCATGCCCCGAAATAGTTTTTCCGTGGATGGGGGTTCATGATATGACGAATAGTTTTGCAGTGCTATTAGGGAAAACATTTTGAATCCATACAATAGGAGGATGGTCTTGGATAAATTGTTGTCAAGCGATATCACTGAATGATCCCATGCGTGGTGATTATAGATATTTCTACTGCAGGCTAATTGCTTCTAGTGCAATAGCTTTTGTTGTGAAGTTGTGCAGTTCATTATGTCATGTTTGCTACTACGTGCGATACAAATCGTAAGACGTCTTACAAAATTTTAGATTGTAAGTTGTTGTCAATATTTTATGAATGCTGATTTATTGCATAGGTAGGAACTGAAACTCGAACCACAGTAAATTGTGTACGGGTCTCATATCAAGGTTGTATTTCCAGTTGGTATTGGATTTCTGGTGGGTTTAACAAACTGACTATCCCACTCTATTATGCACATTGTCCTTGGAATTTCAGGATAAATTCCATTCTTCTCATTTAGTCCTGTGGTTTATGTACCCGTATGTTTAAAAGAAAGCTCTTGAGTTCAATGAGAATGATACTGCCACTCAAGAACTAGAAGAAGAATAGCACATGTGAGTGTAATCTCAGAACTTTTTGCACCAATTTCTCCCTTTCTCATTGCAAATGTCCTGCTCAACATGGATTAGTTACAACGTCTTCGTTGGCCCCAAATCATTTTGTTTACGTAATAAAATATTTATAGAATCATACTAATAACGTTATTCTATTACTATTGATTAGTTACATGATCGTTGAAAGCTGATTTTGATTTGTGGAGAATTTCTTTATCCATTAATTGAATAAACAGATCGTATCAAGCTAAGTAGTACAGAGTGATAGATGGAAAAACGTTGTCTAGAAATGATGTAGAAATTGGATCCCTCATTTTTCGGGATTCCGTAACCGACAGTGATATTCCATCACGTTTCTAATCTAGTTCCTTATACAAGAGAGTGAGTGCAAACTGCACAGTTTTTTATTGAAACCTGATAAGTACCCTTTTGCCTAATGTTTCATGTTACCAGAAACAGGCTGTTGTGTTTGTTGGTTTATAAAGGGAAGTACTTATTTTATGTTTGTCCTCACAGATATGTTACGTTAAATTAGCATTCTGTAATAAATATGTCGACAGAAAACAAGGCTTCTGGGACGCGTGTAAACATTCTCCTTTTGATGGCCTGTCATTGGGTTCTTCCACATTAAGGACGAATACATATAACATTAGATTACAAAGCAGCAAATAAAAATGCTATAAGCTTAAATTTTATGCGCTTCACGAATAGTCGGGAAAATTCTCTTACTACAACTGCTTGCTTGTAAAGGGTGACTTTCTTTTGCAGTTCCCAATTGAAGACGTTATAAGATGGTTTAGCTTTTTCGCAAAAACCAAATAGTTGGGCCGACCTCGTCTTCGCAGTTTATCAAACTTTTAAATCCAAAAGCATGGGTAACATGTCTCAAAATATCATCTTATCACTTTGCACAAAGTTGGTTGCGTTACCTTCAATGGTATGTGTCAATATTTTCTACTATTCTATTCAAAATCATGAAGAAGTTTTTATTAAAACGTAGTGCTTGTTTGGTATATAATTTATTTCAGATCTTGGGTGCAGCCGTGGCTGTAGAAAGTTTACGGCATTGCTACAAGTTGTGGATGGAAATGCAAAATCCTGCAGAAAAACAGATCGGTGAGTTTGATGGTCAAGTTCCAAAAGAAGATTTGGCACCAACCGATCTTCTGCACACGCATACGTGCAGAGTGCTCATGATTTCTTATTATCTTGCACTTGTTGGAGATTTAACTCAGTTTGCCATGTCATACTTGCTATTCCTTGAAAAAAGGAAGGTAATTTGAATTGGAGTAAACAAAATTTATTAACTGACGCCAAAATTTTAATAAAGCATGAAAATTTGGATTTTATAGTTTGGTGGAAATCTAGAATGGAAAACTTGGGTATGGTACCATCTCTTCGTGATGTGTACTCTTGCTGCTGGATTTCTTGGCGTTTTTACTCTTGAGACTCCCCCTGCCACACGATTTAAAGTGTTTTTGGGTATTACCGGCTTGGATTTCATTCTACACATTTACTTTCTCTGGTTTATTTTTATGTTTGCAAGGACGCGACCCAGGGAAACTTGGATTGACATGCATCCTATTTAACTAAATGAATAACCATAAACCTGTTGTATTGCAAATAGAGAAGTGTTTTGTGCTTTCACATTCACAAACATCATTTGTAAATATAAAAATTTGAAGTTTCGCCTTTAATTCTTTTTATAGTATTAACAGACTGGATGTTTGTTGATATTGAAGTGTGAAAAGCATTAAGTTAAAAGTATGCTTGTGTAATTTTGCTTTTCATTGATTTATTTTCGAAAATGTCCTTCCAGAAGTGCCCATGAAATTAAGTGTTTTATCTGTATTTGCTGATGGGAAAATAAATAAATACATACATAACATTTTGTGTTTAAAATGTGTAACGAGAAAATTTATTTTCTTCGCTTTCTCATAAACATGACACTTCGCTGCATACATTTATGCATTAGACTTTAAATGCAGCTTAGAGTTTTACTCCTAGGAATTTCAGGGAATGACTTCATTCTTTTTATTTACTTTCTGTGGTTTACGTACCCATATGCCAGAAAGAAAGCTTTTGAATCCAATGAGTATGATGCTGCCACTCAAGAACTTGAGGAAGTATAGCTCATGTTATTGACATCTCAGAATGCCAAATTATACAAATAAAATACTCGCACAATTTTAGGCTTAAGCTTTTGACATCTCACGATATTTTTCCTTGCTGCTTTCCATAGGCATTTAAGAAAATTCATTGTTTGCTAGAAATTATCGTGCTGCAAAGAGAAATAATATTTTATAATGTATTTATTTACCCCAAATCCTTTTCAACTACTTACTTCAAGTTAAAAAGTGAAGGGTAATGTGAAATGTGCAGAAAATAGATCCTAGTTTTCATGGTTTGGGAAAATGAAAGGGATAGTCGGAAGCTGGTTTCAAATCTTAGAAAATGTACAAAAGTGTAATCGCAAACTGCACATAAGTGTTTACAGAAACATGATAAATAAATGGAAGTGCTTTGTTTCGTGTTACGAGGGAGCAGGCTGTTGCGATTATTGGTTTATTTTAGATGTCCTTATGTTACTTCCATCTCAATAATATGTTACGTGATATCAGCATTCCGCGCTACAAATGTTGACAGAAAGTAAGGCACCTAAGAATGGTGTGAACAGTCTCTGTTTGAAGTCTTCTTCTTTTTGATTAAGTAGAAACGCATACAATAGTTGTCTTACTCTCAAGAGCTTCACTTTCATGCAACACACGGAAAGTAAAGACAATTTTTTTATTGCCACATGTTTGTGATGATTTTCTTTACCAGTTCACATTTGGAGGCGTTTCAAGATGGTACAGCTTTTCCGCAAAAATCAAATTATTTCAGCTGTACAGTTTGTCAAAGTTTTAAAACCGAAAGCATGGATTCCACGCCTCAAAATATTGTCTTACCACATTGGTCACGGTTGGTTGCAATACCATCAATCGTATGTATCAATATTTTATTTTGTTTTAAAATCTTGAGAATCGTTTTTAAATAAAACGTATTGTTCGCTGTGCAAATAAATTAAAATAGATTTTGGGCACAGCCGTAGCTGTAGATAGTGGGTGGCTTCTCCACACGTTGTTTACCAGTCCTAACAAACTGATCGGCGTTTTTGGAAGTCAGGTTTCAAAAGTAGACTTTCCACCAGTCGACCTTCGACATGCTTGCACAGTACTCATAACGTCCTACTGTATTGCACTTGTTGGGGTTTAGCCAGCTTGATGTTTCGTGTTGGTTATTGCTTGCAAAGAATAAGGTAATGTGAGTGAAATAAACAATTTTATCTGAAAACTAATTTGCCTCACAAATGAAAATATAAATTTTTATAGAACGATGTTAGTCAAGCAGGAAAGGATTGGGTTTGTCGCCTTCTTTACGTGATGTGTGCTCTTGCTGGAGGATTTCTTGGCGTTTTTACTCTTGAAGCTCCCCCTGCAACGAGATTTATTGTGTTTCTGTGTATTACTGGTTTGGACTTTATTCTACACATCTTCTTTCTATATTTTATGTGCAAGTTTTCTGGTACAAGATATGGGGAAACTAGGATTGTCATTAATATTTTAGAAAAATCAGAAAACGTAAAACTTGTAATAATAAATAGCAAGTGTATTGTGATTTCACAGTTAGTCACTTGACCACTGTATATCAAATTGACAAAACAGCTTATTCTATGACTTTTTCATGTTTTTCTAAGGATTCCGTAATCAGCATAGAAAACAACAAAGTTTGCGTTACATATCAAGCTCAAACCAATAAGTTTTTTAAATACAGCAGTAATTCATCAACAAATCCAAAACGGATAATAAATAACCACTTAAATATATATAAAAAGTATCACTGATGAGGGAACATAACCTAGTTGAGTTCCGACTTATTTGGGATCAAACTCTGAACGGCTTCAACCGTGTATTCCGTAATAAATGGTGTTGTTTTACGCCTATATGGTCTAGGTAAGAATGTGATCCCAATATATTTAAAAAAGTAAACTTTCATAAAAAAATTGCATGGGTTGTTGGGCGTCTTTTATCATAAAATCAGTTGTACATAAGAATTGGTAAAGAAAGAACTGACAGTATTTTCATTAAAAAGAGAACAAAAAAACGAAACATATGGTATGAAAACCTACCTGCTGTCATGTTAAAATAATTGACAAAAATCGCAAAAAATTATTGCTACCTCATCGAATATTCGACGCAGTGTGACATGGTTTTAATGATGATTAAGAAAATGTTTCCGATGCCATCACCGAAAGTAATTGTAAGACAAGATGGCAAAATCCAACACAAATGCTAAAAGTCAAATTGCAGTACAGTTTAAGAATACTTTTAATGTATATTCAGAACATTTATTTCATACTATGTTTTCAATTAATCTTATTAACTATTTTCGTTGTTTCCTTCCATGCCAAAAACTTTCATAAGCGAAGAAGCATAATGAATTATCTGTTTATTTTAATCTGGTTTTCCACACTTGTGAGTGCATACCTTATCAATCATTAACAATATGTATATATGAGTAACTAGCCAAAGGTACTTGGCGCTGTTACAAGCGATATCTAACCAGCATTATCATTCAATATTGTTAACGTTTAGTGTGGATTAAGTATATTTAAGGCAGCAAGCTATTTATACAAACTTTTTGAGCACTTGTCAATGCTATAAGAATAAACTACCAATCTAACTTAATTTATGTGTATTATTAACATCACTAATCATATTGTTAAAATCTTTCCAGCAAGAAAAACCCCATATAAGATGTTTACATTTACATACCACGTTTAGTCAAAACTAATGGTAAATAGTGTAATGACGACTGCGATGAGCTGAAAATAACCAATATGCTTTTTCAGTGAACGAACATGATAATTTCCAGGTGTAAAAAAATGATAAAATACATACCTGACCAAGAAATCCGTAGTTATTTATAGAGCCCGTCGCTCCTACAGAAATGGGATTAACATCTAACTCACGCATGAGTCCTTCCCACTCACCTGCATCAATGAAGTATGATTTTTTCACATTTGGACTTGATATCCATTCTGTAAATTTTCTCGTCTAGAAATTTAAAAAGGTCATGTTACAAATTAACCCAGCAAAAATATTACAAGTAGTTTTTTAGTCCTTGGCTTACAATTCTGCAACCATCCGCAAAGAGAATGAGTGAAATGGCAGGGAATACGTCTTCAGTCACAATTAAAGGAATAACCATTATATCTCTGGATGTGACGCCATCATTCACAAGCATTAGGGTTAGAGTCCTTTCCATCACCCACGAAAAATATATACCGCCCCAAATCGAGTTAATGGAATCTGTGAGCCTTTTGAGTCTATCGTATTCCTCCAGAATCGTTTTCTGCACACTTGTCATACTCATAGTTTCAGCTTGAGCGGAGACGTTCGCAGTAAACGCGTAAAATTCTTTGGTTGCCAACCAAAATGTTATTGGTAGTATTCCCGAATAAAGCGTTGATACAAAATATCTATTACAAACGAATGCCAGATCGAAAACTAAAGACATCACGCCAAATGAGATATCTGCAGGCCCGTAAGTTGTAACGTTTGTCGAATTGGAGTTGTCCAAGAAGATTGCGAAATATTTCCTTCCGATTAAAATGGACTTATTGAAGCTTCCGCTATGAGGTCTGTATGTGAACATTATTTGTCCACATTTTGCCAAGAACAATGCGAGAGCAATCACAAATAGGTACGCATATCCCATCTGAAATTCGCAAAAAATTATTTAAATGTTAACTAAATTTAATTGTCAACCGCCATTTGTCAAAGTTACCAGTTTCCACCGAGGCCGCTTATAAACTGTTTTGAATTCGGAGCCTGTTCCGACATTTACCAGCAGCTTTTCTATTTCCTGTCGTTTCTTACTCAATATCCAATGAAATTTCAAGGAGCCAACAAGTCGAAGCACGTGAAATGCTAGATGAAAGTAGTTCTTCGCAGTTACTTTTGTTGTTTGCTTAAACCTCGTAACAGCATTGATAAGGTATAATATCAAATAAATCCATGTAAATGCTAGCATTCCGAGTCGGCAAAACTTCTGCAAGATGAAGGGAAATAAAATGTTAATTTACGCTTTGAAAGATAAATCTTTAGGTAAAAAATATTTTTTTTAACCTGGAACGTATTGGTTTTTAGGGAGCACCCCCCATTATCACTAATAATGGGTCTGAATGGTAAAGTCAGTGAATAGTATCCACAATATGTCCACCATTTGAAGGGGCTAAATCTGTTTGACTGGGGTTGTAGCGGGAATTTGGAATATTCACCCACTTCCTTCGTATGCACGAAGAACACGGTTGTTGAACTTTGTTCAAACTTAGATACCGCCATGAGTTTTAAGTTTATTTCAGTTCTTAAGGAAAATTTTTCCAAGTCGAATGGAGCTTTAAAACTGCTTTAAAACAGAAACCTGCTTATTCAAGCTTCATTTGCATTTTGCAAGACGTGGTCTTATAAAACTAGGACAAAGTTTGTCTTTTTCAGACACCTCTAACCATAAACATCGCGTGTTTATTTTTTCAATTTTAATTTACCTGGGTCTTCGTACAACACCTACGTGTAGTCTATGCGAGCTCTTGGTAGGTTGCTGGCGCTAGCAAGTAATTGAGTATTCCAATTTAACACTGATGACGAGAAAAGTATATAACCTGAATATTTGCATTTGAAAAAACATAGGACTACGTATAAAGTATATCCTTTTAACCTTATAGGAACCTACAATACCTTTGTAAGTTAAAACGATTAGACTTGTTTTGCATAGTTGGACTTTCAAATCCGTTCGCCTGTTCCTTTCTGTGGTTCGTCACTATTGTTCTGACAATGCAAATTTTTCGGTAGCTATCACGCTAATAGTATACCAAGGAATGTAGAGTAGGGGCTTTACTATAGGCTATAGACCATGCATACGTATTCATATAAAAGGATGTAAAACTAATCTAGTTTAATACATGTCAAAACTTTAATTATAGCGAAGTTTTATGTTCGCTGTCCTGCTTAGAAATTCTACAGCAACATACCAAATACCTAAGTAAGTAATACCTTATTAGTAACTCAAACAATGATACTGTAACAATCTCGACTCTCAGGTCGTGTTACATTCCCGAAGCAGTAATTAATAATAAATGGAAACGCAAACGGAAACAAAGGTTCTTTTGGGAAACTTTTATTTATAGGAAAAAAGGAAAAGAAACAACCAATAACTCTAGCTCCTACGCTTGAACTGAGGTTTAGAATGGATAAAGCGCACTTATATACGAATTCTCAATAAGGTAAAGTAAATACAAAAAGTCATTAAAAAAGGCACAAAACAGGAAATAAAGTAAGTTACAAAGCACTATGATGCATGACAGCTAAGTTTTCTCGAAATACAATTTTACATGGAGAGTGAAAACAAATTTTTAAAATCGACCCAGGTGTCATTTTATGATCGCAATTCATTTTTTCTAGGGTAAAAAATCCCGAAAAAGCCGATAAGACTATTTTCGGATCTCCAAAATGTACCAATTTTAAGCTGTCCTCTCAAAGTTCACGCTGAATCGCCATTTTAGCCCTTCTTCCACAGTATCTTTTCTGCACGCAAAGCAAAATCGTAGTCCCCCCAGTTCTGAGATACCCATCTATCAAATAAAGTTTTTGTGAACATTTTGCTCAAAAATTATACAAATACACTTGCGCAAACTCAAACGGCAAAGGTTTCAATATAAGCCAAACTGTTTAAGCAAAATTCAAAAACCGTCCATTTCGAATGTTCATGCTGGTATTTTGCTTTAAAATATTAGTACATGACGTTTTAACAATGTTAGGAACAATTTCAGGAATCATGCATGCCTTACAGCAGAAATTGAGGACTCAAAAAATTAATAGAGTCGAGATTTCAAAACTTAAATGTTGTGCATGTAGAGTTTGCGCAGGCGTATTTCTACAATTTATAGATGAAAATGCTCACAACACTCTCATTTGATCAAATTTTCACAGAACAGGGGGACCAGATATTACAGAAGTTATGACAAAGATACTGCGGTAAAACTACTAAAATTGGGGTCCCGGGCATGCTTTATATAAATAGTTAACAATTGGTACATTTTGGACATCCGAAAGTAATCTTATTGAATTCTTCACAATTTTTTACCCTAGAAACAAACTGAATTTGGATCATATATGGGCACCGAAAAATTTGTCTCCAAAATGAATTTCGAGAATAAGTAGCCGTCATGCCATCATAGTGCAAAGATTACCATAAAAGGTGTGATTTTGGGGTGTTGGGAGCCTAAAAGAGAGAGTGCTAAGACAAGGTTGAAAGTGGTAGTAATTAGTTAGAGAAACGAACATAATTAACACACGAGTGCACAATTAATAAGCAAGTTGAGTGCATATAAAAGTACATATGTTTCAGGAATTTAAACTACCTTATTTAGACAATTTCCTTATTTTACGCTTCATTTAAGTGAAATCTATAAAGGTACTCAGGAAACAATAATTATGCTTGTAAGGAAGCAATTGAAACAATTTCTACTAATTTCATAAAATTAACAAGAAAAGGGCGAGAATATTACAATACAGTTCAATGTTATTTTTAACTGAAACATAATTTGAATTTGCATGTTTTAAAAAAATGTCGAAGTCAAATAAACACCTTAAAACTGTGAAATTTAGCCCTGTTTATCCACGTTTTAATGGCATTTTAAAAAGAAGTTTAAAAAAAGTGGTTCAATGTTTACCAGTCTTTTTCAGACACATCAAAATAAAACGCGACATCGCGTGGTAATATTTTCAATTCAATTTAATTCTGTCTGCGGATAACGCCTACATATAGCTTAATCGAGCTTTTGGTAGGTTGCCTTAAAAAATAATATAATTACAATTTAAACTTAACACTATAACCGAAGGAAGTATATAACCGGAATCTTTTCTATGTGAAAAGACTTAGTACTCCTTTTAAGGCATAGTTAACCTTAGGAAAACCTATAGCGCATGTATGGATTGAATTTTTGTGACTCGTTTTTGCTCAGTTAGACTATAAATTATATTCGATTATTCCTTTCTATGGTTTGTCTCACAGTCACATACAGTTTTGAATAGCTATCACGCAAGTATCATAGCATGGAATGAGTTATAAACATTTATTACATGGAATTCGTACGTTCTTCCTAAGAATTTTTTTCAGTTCGAAAGCAGCAGCAGCCCAAATAGCTCAGCAACAGAAACAAAAACAGTGCTTTAGTTCAAAATTGTTTCCAACTCCGTAAAATTAAGTTGTAAATATCAAGACAAATATTGTAATCGGATTAGCGAAGTTTAATTCTATAAAGCACTCCACCAGTGATGAAAGCTAACTTCATTTGGATACTGGAGACAATCAGCATTATAGTTTTACTCTCTTCGTATATTATAATAGTTTAAGCCACACATCATAATTGTCAGTGTTAGCGTTAGTTTTCCACTACCCGTTTGTTTACTAAGCCAGTTGGACGAACAGAAGAGTTAGAGTTGCGGATTTCTTCAATCCGCTTTGACGTTCTCTGAGCAAGAAATGCAAACTAAATTCAACAGTATGTGCTTGTTTCACTGGTGGCTTTTAACTGGCTACTATTCTTTATGTATTCCATTCAAACCCGTGATGGAACCAACGAATCAATACGTCTTTAAAACAAACAAAATCCAAAAGGTAAAGTTAAATGCAGAATTAAAAATTTACATACATTTAGTAATGACTTACTTTAACTGACAGATTTTATGCATGGCGGTTATGTGGCCCCTTATTTGGATTAATTTATTGACGCGTCAAATTCGTAACATCAGATCAGCGACGAAGAATGAAATTCTTGAAGCAAAAAATTACTCCGCTGTTACTGCATGCTTATTGTATCTAACTTACAATGGCCTTCTTTACTTGGCAATAAATTTAAATCAAAATCGGAATGTTTTGAAACATTTACTTGAAAAAAATGCCTTGATTCAAGCCAAATCAAAGAACGTTTCTAAAATGGTATGTAACAATTTGTTTGACTTTTATAAATGCTATTATTAAACGAAAATATTGAATGAAATACCGATTTAAGGTTGGACTGGCATACGTAATCCTGTTGCAAATTTCTCTCGGAGTTATCTGGACGACAAGTGCTGTACTCAAAGGGGATGGAATGGCGTATACGTTCTCGAAGAGATTTGATAAAGCGGTACGTGGTGGCATGAAAAGGTTCTTCTTTGCTAATTCATCCAACCAAACGGAATCATACACAAGAAATCAAATAGCTATCGGCGTGTTTGAGCTGATTTTTGACTTCGAACATACCCTTAACAATTGGCTCATCTACACATTATTTTGTGGAACAATTCCGATGACACTTTGGCTTACTGCAAAAAATCTTGAGAAATCTTACGTACACGTTGAAAAAGTTAATAGCTTAAGTTTCTCCAGCTTCTGCGAAGTTTTCAAACAATTTGAATTT
>LJIJ01004752.1:0-13745 GCA_001718145.1 Orchesella cincta
ATTGGAAGTTTAACGAGTTACCGGATATAGCACCAATTAAACATCTCCATTATAATTTTATGAGCGAAGGCGAATGTACGCTTTTTTGAGGTTTTATGAGGCTTCAAAAATTTTTTAGATATAATTTTCTAAAACGAATATGATAATTTCAAAATTCAAACTACTCATGAAATACGTTGAATGATGATTGTAAATAAAGCAGCAGCATTGCAAATGATTTTAACTAATAAAAATTTAATGAATTTTTACAGGGTACATCATTTTAAAGACACTTAATGGAAGGGTTCCACTTTCTCCCTTGGATGAGAAAGTTCCTTTATCATTGTTGAACGTCACGCTCCCATCTTTAAGCTCACTCCCATGGTTGTAGTAGGAATATTCTTTGTTTCGTAAATTCAGTGAGTTGTACGTTGAACCAGAACCACCACCTCCAGCTTGGGGGCCAAATTCCTGGCCCACAGGAATTTGGCCCTGGAATGTACCTTCTTGTTTCTTAAAATCATAGTTTCCTTTGCTCTCGTCGATCGCGTAGTTGCCTGACTTGTCATCGTAGCCAAATCCTTTGTCTTGGTTGTGAAAAGTGAAGCCACCCTGTTGCTTTTTAAAGGTTCCATCGTTATCGACACTCGTAGCAGAAGCTTTCTTAAGAGGTTGGAGAATATTTGGGCATAGTTTTTAATAATTTATTTTCTTTTTGAAATAATAAATTTAGTTAGGTAAATTTTAACCTCAGCTGGAGCTCCACCTGCTACAGCTACGGTAATACAAATGAAAATGCAAGCATACCCAAGCAGATAAGTGTTTTTCCTATGGAATTCAACCATTTTGCAGCTTTTTTGAAACTTTCTAGAATAGATAAATGAAAGGGGCTGTTAAACCTGGAAAAAAAAATCTTAGTATATTTATTCTGCTGTTCTTGCTATTTTGTTCTTACCTTTGTTGCGGATGAAATATATTTGATCCCGCAACACTGAAAACTTTCTTTCAGAAGTCGGTGAATGGAGGTGGCGAGCGCGAAACAAGTAACAATAATTTACGTGTGAGTTTGGAATTTTTAAAGCCGGTTTACGAAGGAAAGGATGTTTATTTTAATTACATTACGACGTATTATGTTTTATTAGTCATTAATTTTATGCAGAGGCGTTTGTCGGTGCGGAAAACGAGTATTTTGTACCAAATATGTATTTTGCGCGCGTTCAGTAAATTGTTGTAATGACGCAGTGGAGGCAGTTAGCGAAACAAATATATTAAGACAGTCATCAGTGGCTCAGTTCATAATTAGAGGCAAGATGAAGCCGCATAATTAGGCTCCCTAATTAGGGACCTATCCCCGCAAAATTTAATTCATAAAATAATTTTAATCAAACTTTAAAAAATCAATCTTCCGAAACTAGACGACGAAAATCAAAATTGCCACAGTGAAAAATTTGCGAATTTAGTTATTTTAGATAACTTCCAAAAAAATTAACCCTCAAAGCACGTTTTGTGTTAAAAATTTTCTGTCTCTAGTACTTAGCGAACACATTTTTGTAACAAAAAGTGTTGAGGGTTAAATTTTTTTGGAAGCTACCTGAAATAACTAAATTTGCAAATTTTTCACCGTGGCAATTTTGATTTTCGTCGTCTAGTTTGGGAGCATTGAGTTTTAAAAAAATGTTTGATTAAATTTTAGTGTCGTAATTAGGCCCCTAGGCAGCTAATTAGGGGACGGGGCGAAATGAAACTTTTAAAAGCCCCTATATAACAGCCTGAGCACTGGCTGAATGTAAATGTTTTCCTTGGTGTTTAAGATTTTTCGCCTTTTGAGGCCAATATCTTTCAATGCAGAAGCGATGGTTCGTTCTAATCCCAGTACCAACAATATTTCTTAGAAGTTTATCGCTAATTTATATTATTTAAGTACACGACAAAGCTTTCATACAAAAAAATTAACAGAGGTTTTTAGAAATTTTTATGCCCTAACCTCTTCCCCTAGAGCCAGCAGGTCTGGCCCATTTACTTCGTCGTCTTGGTGCTGGCGTTGTTGTAGTTTCTTCTTCTTCCTCCTCCTCTTCCTCTTCTTCTTCTGCCTCCCCTTCTTCCTTGTGTTCTTCTTCAGCGTCTTCCTTATGTTCTTCTTCAGCGTCTTCTTTATGTTCTTCCTCAGCCTCTTCCTTATGTTCTTCTTCAGCCTCTTCTTCAACTTCTGCCTCAAATTCGTCCTTAGGCTTATCTTCCACCTCTTCCTCGTGTTCTGTTTCTTCCTTGTGATCTTCCGGAACCTCTTCTTTATTTTCTTCCTTCACTTCTTCCTCGTGTTCCTCATCTCCTTCCTCTATTTCTACCCCATCTGATTCCTTTACCACACCCTCTTCGCTATCCTCGTCTTCGAGACCGCGTCCAGTGATCTCTGGATCCGCATTTCCATCATCAGTATCTTCATCATCAGCCTCTTCTTCTTCTTCCTCAGTGTCTTCATCATCACCTTCTTCATCGTCAGCATCTTTATCCAGCTCCGATTGTAAAGGTTTTGCAGCCGTAGCCTTGACAATAGGAGCAATGGTTGTTGTGGTAATTGATTTTGTTGTAATCGGTTTTTTAGTTGTTGTAGTAGGTGGCGCTGTTGTGGTAGTTGGTGCTTTAGTGGTTGTCGTGGTAGTCGGTGCCTTGGTAGTTGTTATCTTTGGTTTCGCAGTTGTGGTGGCAGGACTAGTTGTTGGAGAAGCCGTGGTCGTAGTCGGTCCCTTCGTTTTCGCCTTTGCAGTTGTAGCAGGGCTGGTTGTTGGAGGAACTGTAGTTGTAGTCAGCGCTTTCTTTGGCGGAACCGTGGTCGTCATCGCTGCTGTTGTAGTGCCCTTTTTTGGCTTCACAGTTGTGGTTGTGTGCGCCGCCGTTGTTGATTTAGGTCGAGCGGTTGTCGTTGTCTTTGTTTTCTTGGGACTTGGAGTTGTTGTTTCCTCTGATTCGCTGAGATCGTTATCAGGTATGGGCGTAGTTGTAGTTGTGGAGGTCACCTCTTTCTTTGGCTTGTCCTGCTCTTTAGGTTTGGGTTTCTCAGTTTTATCGACAGTATCTGCGACTCCTTTTACCAAATCGCCCTTACAATAAAAAGAAATCACTATATTAATCAACTTAAATAGCTTATATTTCTAATTTTTAAAAGAAGCTAGAATGTCTACCAGAAAATCTTCAACAATTTTCTGAATATTTGGCACTGCTGGCGCTTCCCATTCATCTATATCGTCATTTTTCCCCTTCTTCTTTTCGGGCCTTGCAGTAAAGACGATTGAGGTCTCTGTAGTGAAATCTTCATCTTCATCCTCAATTTCTGAAGAAGCTGTGGGTTTTGGAGTTGTTGTTGTAGTTGTGGTTTTCGCTTTCTTTTTAGCAACGGGCGCCTTTGGTTCTGGCGTCTTCTTGTTAATCCCTGAAAAAATATTCTAACATAAAATAGAAAATAAACCTTCCATTCATACTTTAACTTAAACTAAAAATATTGTTATTCTGTTTTACAAATAAATTAATCAGATCCTCATTAATGTCTGGTGAGGGTAGTCCATCGCACTCAGGAGTCATCAGGGTGAGTTGCAAATATAGAGTAATTAAAAAGAACGAGGCTCCAACTAAACAGGGTATCCCGAGCTGTGCACAATTCTTGCCCATTTTTGAAAATGTGATTACTTAAAAATTAGTAACCCATAATCTAAAATATCTTCTTAAACCAACATTACAAAGAGATGTACTATGTATGCCTATAGGTATTGTATGCTAACGTCTGGTGTGTAATTGGCTAATTAGCCTTCAGTCATCACGTCACGGCAATTAACCGCAGAAAGATGCCATTAAATGTCAACTATTAAAGGCTAATGACTACATCACATTAGATTGATATCGTCGCTAGTTATCTGATGATTGAAACTTTTGCGAATGCGATACTTGTGTATGTCAAATTTGAATTTGACCAGCTTTCTGAAAAATCAGTTATCTTATTCCAATCCATTCTTACAAATAAGCATGATTGGGATAAGAACGGGAATAATATTCGGGGCAATACGAGACCAAGTGTTTTTTTACGCTTTCCCTTTCCCTTACAATTGCGATTGATCTGAAAATGTACATGTAGGTTAAAAGGTGAACGAATGTTGATAACATTTTACATTTATGACAATTTACATTGATATCTCGAATGAAAGGCAAGCAACAAATATTACAATATTGAGACGACCAAAATTATGGGAATGTTTAATAAACATGTGCAGCTACTACATCTTAATCTACGGTGTTCGGGAATTGCATGTTATATATTTTTGAGAGTGTTCAATACTGTCATTGTCTTTTCTACTAATTCAGTTAATAGAGAGAAAACTGCTGATTTTAAGCGTATGACTAGCTGAGCTAGTCTTTTTCTGCATTCCAAGATAAAAACGAGCGCGGAAACTACCAAGAGTGAAAGGTGAAGGTAAAATACAACAACAATGTTATCCTCCGTAGATAACGGTTTCGCTGATGCGAACTCTGCTTTCGCTGACAACAGAGTGGCATTCCAAATTTCAATTCGATGCTTCCAATCAATCCACAAGTGAATTATTCCAGACTGAACAAGAGATACAAAGCGTCTCTCCAACGTTTCACCAGGCACGTTGAAATACAGGAGGACCCAATAGTTGTAATTTTTTCCATAGGATATTTTACTTGTGGCAATTTGGTTCGGGTTAATTTGCAAGTTCCTCAGCACTAAATTGAGCATATTGACACACATCTTTGTGTCAATAAACACGTCTCTTACGCACTTTGATAATTTCTGAATATAGTAGCCAAATGACAGCATCTCAACAGTTTCACTCAAGTTGGATGGACCCCTAACAAAATTATTTAGGAATTTTTCGATAGCAACTACCAAATGCTTATACTGTACTCTTTGATTCACAACTGAAAACGTAAGCTCACTCGTATCTCAACCCTTATAAGAATCATCATGAAAATAACGATTCATAAAAAGCTCAAAGTCTCGCTTCAAACTTTCGTACGCTATTGGTAGTGAAAAGACTGTGAGGTTATTGCTAATAATTTCGCCAAAGGTTTCTATCAATGTGGGTGATAGTGGAGAGGTCAACTGATCTATATTACTTCATTGGTAGTTAATGGCCAATAAGCCTGCCAATATCCACGCGCCGGTTAGCCATTTTACTCTATTTATATTTGGGGTGGATTGTCCTACTAATATATCATAAAAGAAGGTGGTCCCTACTAAACAGTTATAAACGTCATTGTTTTTGATCACAACATACCACAGCATTGCACTTAAAACTAAACCTAATGCTACTCAACTGACGTTTATTTTAATAACATAAGAATAATATTGCTGCTGAAGCAACGTATCGAGTGGGAATTGTCGTAATGAATATCATACTTTTTTCTTCCCCATTTGTGTGTGAAGTTGAATGAATGACTGCAGGAGATAAATCTGTGAGGTAACTCTGAAAATGAACTTGAGTATAAGAATTTAGGTTGGAGGAAACTGGGAGCAGGATACATTCCTTTGATGAGAGTAACTCATTGAAACAAGATGAAATTTATGTAAAATATTCAATGAGCTACATCTCGTTTCATTTAATTGTAATTTATATGATTAAATTGGCAATAAACTATGAAGCCCAATTAATGTCGTTTTTAATACTCGCTAATAAATGCCTTTTCAAAGAAACCCAAGCATTTCGCAGTAAATACATACAAAAATGATCGTTAAAATTTTTCGCTATGCCACGTTTGACTGAAGGCTAATTTTATAAGATAAAAATATGGAAAAAGTGAAGATATCAAACATTCATCTTTTTTTCTCGAGAAACGTAAATCTGGAAACACTTACTAAAAGTTCCTGATTTTCTTGAATTCGTCATGAGTTGCGTTGATGAAAATTGGGAACGTGTCAGGAAAATGTCGAACAAAAGTACATTTTTTTCTGGATTGAAAAGGAATTCAAACGAGCCAGGGGTACTTAGTACTGCATTCCCTTATCTGTAGTTATTTTTCATATCATCATCAAACATATATCACTCGGATTTAAATGGCATTGCTTTTATCATTCCTCTTTGTATTTGAAAATTTCTATAAGCAAATTTCAGCAACTCAGAAATAAAAACAAAATACTCAATGCAACTGCTGTATTACTATTTGTATAACAGTATTTTATGCTTTAATTTGTTTCAAACAACAACAATCAATTCAACTCAAATTTGTAAAATATACGATCCTGAATTTAAAAATAAACTATCTATTATAATTAAGCAAGGCAAAGTTTTATATAACAGTATGTAACGCTTCGAATTATTTTTAGCAACAACCAACCAACTCATCGTATGTGATGTTAACTGACAAATTTTTTGAACGTCAAAAAATTAAAATTCCGCAATTATTATTAAATGTCCAGTACAATTTTATAAATTCTTAATAGTATCTTCTTCTTTTTAACTGTACTTTGCGCTTTGAATAATCCCATAAAATCACCAATAGATTCCGTAATATGTATTAGTACAAAATTCGTAAAGAGTAACAAAAATGCTTTCCTTAAAAAATTATAGAGCCTTAAAAATCCAATCCATGGAATAAGTTGTAGTGTAAAACTTCGTATTACAAGTCGATTGATTATACAACTATGAATCAATCTAACCCTCCTCGATTAAATAGGAAAATAATAGAAATTAAAAATGAAGCCTGCAATTACAATCAATATTCCATGACAATACCATGCTTTTAACTTAATCATTTTTGGTTTCTGTTCTTATTGCAACCAAAACCAGGTAGAGCTGTAGAAACATATCCAACTTGTAGGACATTTGAGTTCAAGTGTGTTGATGAAAATAATTGGAAAGTGAATGCTTTCATTGTAAAAAAGAAGATGATTCTCATTTCACCTCACAGACAGTACCTGTCTTGACTCAAGATAGATACTTTCTAAGTTTTACAAATTCAGCCATCCTGTACCTATACTTGTGTTTGAACAGCTCTGTAGTCTCCAAATACTATTTGTAGGCAGGAACCACAACAAATATATTTTTCGGCAATGTTTACTTATCAAATTAGAATAAAAGCTTCTAACTGTAAGTGATAATTTAAAAAGATAAAAAGCTAATGCATGTAATTTTTGCAATAAAACATGAGAAAATATGTATCAGGCCGATTCTAACCTGTGATAATGATCTTATATGATTTTAATGTAATCAACGTAACTTTCTTCAGAGTCTGTTGTACATTTTTGACTTACAATAAAACACTAAAGTCAACTAAGCACGGCATTATCAGACACAAGTTATTTAACTAGTTAAATTAAAATTGCATATTGGTTGGTATCGAACCTTCTTATGTAATCTAGCTGCTGAATACAACTGAAACTTTTAGCTGTGCTTCCACGAGGTAGCCACTACCGTAATAAGAAACCAATTTTGTGTTGGCAAAACTCATCATCATTTAAGTTTGCACATAAAGTAAGACCTAAAGCAAACGAGTGTACTATCTTTCCTTTTATACTGTCAGCTTTGAGGAAATAGTACAAATACCCGCTATAGTTTTGCAATGCTAAAGCGTTTACACAGAGTTGCCATTTACAAAATTTACAAGTTTTCAGAACTTTTTACAGGACTGCATGGAACAATATTTGGGAATAGTTAATTTTTTTTCCTCCAAACTATATCATTAATACAGGAACAGAACATAACATAATAACTCATGTAATGAAACCCATCACCGGAAAATCTGTTCTACTTTTTGAAAATCACGCGAATAAAGAATCGTGGCTTCATTTGGCAAGAAACTACCACCCAACAACTTTGTAGGGCTCGGAGTAATTTTTCACCAACTTCGCTTGTCAAACCACATATTTTCCTTACAATACCAAGACTTGCTCTCATTTGATAAAAAATTGTTTGTTGGTTGAAAATCAATGACAGTTTTATGTTAATCTGTATTTAACTGACTCTGTAAAATATTTAAAATGCGATTTGTAATAATCTAATAAGAACTGAGACCTACACACAAATTTCGGATTCGAAAGTTCTAAATATTTACAAAAACTCGTGAAAAGCCTCTATAAATTGCCTGCAAACATCGATTTCTGTCCATATTCATTTTTATGTTGACGTTAGTTCATTTATGAAAATCAGCTTCCTTGATTTAAAAAACGACATTAAAGTTAGGAATATATAAATGCTTTTTAGTTATCAGTTAACTATTTCCAAATTAAACATATTTATCGAGCTTCGTATACTCATTAAACTATGACACGTTCCGGTGCTCTAAGCAGTTTGTTTGCGTGATTTTATTAATTGTAGCGCAGCTATCACCTGCACTATCAATTTCCAGTCCACATGTTGTTCCAAAAGTACACTTGAACAGTTTTTTGAACATCTTTAAAGATTGTTATATTCACATTTTTACTGCGCACGCTATCAAATCAAAGGTAAGATCTTAAATGTTAAAAAATTATAGTCACTATATAGTAAATCAAATTTGGAATCTTTTAATTTTTTGCTTAGGAAGCAGCTCTTCAAAACTACCACTTGGAACCAACTAGTGTACCTGTAGTTCACTCGGTATTATATTATCGAGAAAGAAGTAGCGCTAAAGGTTTAACGCTCAACTGCAATGGTGGCAATATTCAGTATAAATTAGAGCCGAATCAAGGGTTCCATTTTAACGCTCCCGTTCCTATTCTGAACTGCAATGCTCAAATTTACATTGCTCCAGTTGAATGCACTACTTGGAAATATCTGCCACATCTTGGAATTGGAATCAGTGATGAGTACTTGGTTCCTTATACATATTCAGACTCAATTGTCGATTATAGATTTAAAGGAATGCTGGAAGAAGTCCCACGAAAGGTTCCTGTAAGCAGATCAGGTCGTTCTTTATAATGTGTGGAAACCATCAGCAACTGGACGTTCCAGTCTATATAAACCCCATAACGTTTGGTTTTGAGCAAGATCCAGTTGTAATTGAGAGGATTGTGATGCGAACGGTTTTGTTCACAAGTTCACAAGTTAGTTAAGAATATTCAAAGGTAGTTTAACTTGTTCAACTTCATAATTGCCAGTGGCTTTGCTTTCGGAGTTTGCTTGGTAACATTCCTTTTAACGTGCCCAACCGACTATAAGGGGAAATTCTCAGTGTGCCCCGCCCACATTGCCTATATTGACGAACTTTTACATTTCTCGTTTTTTGTTGCCTGTAGCTGTTTCTTTGAGTTATTTCATCTGTAAAATTGCCAGAAGCAGCATTTACGAATCATTTAAAATTGTAAACTGTTCGTATAAATTCTTAAAAAGAAAAGGGTGAGATAAGAATTACATACTTATGATATTTGTTTAATACGAAAAGGAATATGCATTGAAAATTTAAATCAGATATTTTAATCAGTGTCACAAGTCAAGAACATTTAAATGGAATGTAGTTGCAATGTTTAACAGTTTGACCCTCAAAAAAAGCATAATTTATTAGCATAATCGCATTGGTTGAATCTGGGTGACGAGAAGTCGTATTTATAAAGAGATTTGTTTTATTAAGATTGAGATTGAGTTTTAATAACTAGGCTAATATGATATTGTGCATAGCATATAAATTTCCTGGACTTTCACTGAACGTCAACTGTAGGAGTATACACACATCGTTTTCTGGATAGCTTTCATTGGCATTATAATGCCAATCGCATTATCGAAGGCATTCTAAATTTTGAAGGTATAAAAATTTACTATTTGCAAAAACAATTTGTATACGGTTTGGGAAGTGTGGTTAGCATCAAGATTTGGTGTCGCACTTGATACAAAGAGGGGGGTCTTTGGTAGTGCGACACCAAATCTTGATGCTGACTAACGTGAGTCAGGGTCAAGATTTGGTGTCGCACTTGATACAAAAATTTGAATTATAACCAAGTCGTCTTGATAGCATTCCCTGTACACATTTTCCCGATTTGTAACATAACTAAATCAAACGTAACCTAACCAAACATAACCAAACCTAGTTCTAATAAGCAAACATGAAATGCAATGAGTGGTAAAACGGGTTCACATTTGCATATTTTCTTATCTTATCGCTATATACTGTTATGCTAATGAGAAACGCAGTGCATAAATTGTTTCTTATCTTCTCGCTTCGTAAGCAATGATTTTTCTAACTTGAACACAACTAATTAATTTGAGTTTTTGAATGTACATGCAAAAGTAAAAGACGAATTCAAGTATTTGTATCAAGTGCGACACCAAATCTTGATGCTGACTAACGTGAGTCAGGGTCAAGATTTGGTGTCGCACTTGATGCAAAGAGGGGGGTCTTTGTTAGTGCGACACCAAATCTTGATGCGTACCGGGAAGTGTTTACAGTAAAAACGACTACGTATTTATTGTTATTTTTACCCAACTCGGGATGCTTATCTTATGTTGGTAAATGAATGGTGAACAAATCCTCACTTTTCTGCCTGGGCCCGAATAGAGATGATTACATGCCATTTGAGAAGTTTATAGAATATTATTTCACCTGGGGCTAAACATTACTTCAACAAGTATTCCAGCACATTGCATGTTATCAACTGTCATGGTCAAGAATAAAACTGATGCCTGAGGGTGGAAAATACATTGGTAATTTTGAAAGTAACTTTTGTGTGAAATATTATATTATCAAGAATTAATTCAGTTATTTTGTGTATCAAAATAAAGCTCAGTGATTAATAAACTTAATTTCTCGTACAATTAGCAACAAGTAGCATTGTAAGCCGAATCCGAATAGCAGCTAGAGACACTATGTCCTATGGCTTCACTAAGTGAAGCTATAGGATCACCAAGTGAAGCTGTGGCTTCACTGAATCGTAAGGTGAAGCTATAGCTTCACCTTAATGGGAAGATTTTTGTTTTTTGGACTTTTTTGAACCGGGCATCTGTCATGCTAAATACATGGAGAAAATTAACTTTTGTTATAGTTTTGTAGTTATTTAAATATCGGATGTCAGGAAATGTCATTCCGATTCAGTTTTTCACGCTCTTTCTAACTGCACTCAACGTTTTTTGAAATCGTTTCAAATAAAAAAAGCTGCAAGCCTTCTAGGACGGTGAAGCTATAGCTTCACCTTCGGGAATTTTACCATACCTATTAATGTTAAAACGGTGAAGCTATAGCTTCACTTAGTGAAGCCATAGGACATACTGTCTCTAGCTGAATAGTGTAAATGGCATAACACACAAAATGCCTTAAGCCAGTTTTATTTCATATAATAATGAGTACGAGGTACAATATTGTATAGGCCAAGACAGTTTTTCCTCATTTAACTCCCAAAAATCATTTTGGACATTGAATTAGTCATGAAACGTAATACTCAAGGGTATTCTAAAGATTAGGTATCTCACGTTTAAAAAAGCTACGTTTGTCATGCGAAGAGAGAGCTGAAATACGCTGATGTGAAGCTTATAACAAAGCGAACAACCGTTTCCTTTCTTTCGCATTAAAGAAGCACAGAGTGCAAGTTTGTCGCGCGAAACTCAAAAAGTCATCAGCTCTGAGCTGTTTGCAAGTGGAATGGATTTGATCAATACATCTCCATTCAACTTGAATGGTCACCTCAGAATAAATATTTTTGCTCATCCGTCCTTATCCATCCGATTGTTACTCACTCAACAACTCATTGTTGACTAGATCAGTTGAAAATGTTTGCGGAAAAGGCAGAACTCTCTCCCCCTAAAGTTCCAAAGATGGAGGGGATCATTGAGACCTCGTTGGAGGAAGATAGGGCAGTTATGCGTCCAGGGAATGGCGAGTCGGAGAGAAAACCAAAGCATGAAGTGAAGGAGAAAGAGATCGGGGTCGCATCTTCCATAGTTCCAGTCGACGCTCTTCCGGAGGAGGTAACTGTTACAAATATACTTTTTTTGGTAAATGCTGAGTAATTATTTTGTTGCTTTCAGGTTTGGGTGGATCTGTTTTAAAACTTTGAGCCTCTCCGACCTGCGAAGTTGCTTCCGTACTGCTCCCCAATGGCGCACATGGTTGAGGTCAAAGCGAACGATGTTGCTTTTCGAAGAGGTGCGGTTTATTGTATTATAAACATGTTCGATTTTTCGTTGATAAGTTGTTAACTTAAGACCTCAAAACGCCTTTTGTATTAACAGGTAGCGCCACTGATTTTGGAGAACCTCCCTAAAAATGAGCTGCTCAACTGCCGGCAAGTGTCCCGGGCTTGGATGAAGGGATTGGACGATGCTTATCAAAGTCACCCGACTCACGTCCGTTTTCTACTTGATTATGATTACCCGAACGCGTGGTTCCAGACCTGTCCATCATGTTAACTGCAAAAAATCTGGAAGAGTTTTTGGAGCAAATGGACAACCACCCAGGAAACCCGTTCATTGGAAGGAACGCAATTTTCTTTGCTGTGAATTATCTGGAGTTGAAGTTTGAGGAAATCGATGAAGGATTGCGCAGGGCTTATTGGAACAACGTAGCTCGACTGTTGGAAAAGTATGGATCCCAGCTTCACTCTGCTGAGTTTAATTTCGTGGATGATGATTACTCCGTGCTATCCAACATAGAGGCCTACATTCGGAATATTTTACTTTGTATTCCGAATATCAAAATGCTTAGTATCGACGGCAGCGCGCCTCTTGACACCGAGATCCCCAATTTCTTCACGGAAAACCCCATGCCACTTTTTCCCGATTTAGAAGCCCTGGATATTCGTCCGTGGGGTCCTGCTTATTGAGAGCAGTGTTGGAGTCATGTTGTGTTCCAACTAAAATCAAACGCCTTCATATACGTGGATCGACATGTCATTGCGAGCCTTTGAGTATTTTGTGGAGCTTCAGCAACCTGGAGATCTTCCAGTCTGAAGTTCAAGTTGAGGATTTAGAGGATTCCGGAACCTCCCAAAGCCACCGCCTCTCGTGGATATTTCTCTGTTCCTTTCGGACATTCGAGGACCAGATTTTGTGCGAGTGTTCACCGCCTTAGAAGTCTTTGGTGGGTCTCTGAAGCAACTGGATCTAATCGGCCACCTTTGAATTTGACACAGATTTGATGCTTGGAACGCCAAAGTCGTTTAGAGTCAACCTACCAAAGCTGGAAATGCTTAGTTTGTCAGAGTATAAGGGGCCATTGGATCCTTTTCTTCAGCTGAAGTCCTTGGCCTATTTTGGTTGACAGTAGCGGAGGATATTCAGCCTTGGGAAGGGAGCGTGGTTGATTTTCATGGGTTTGAAAACCGGATGTACGACTCCAACATTTGGACTTTGATGCCTTCCTTAAAAGGAGTTGACAGTAAGACTAGTCAGACGATTGGTCTGAGAAGGAGTATGAGCGCGCTGTTCTTGAAAACAGGGGGATGAAGAAGAAACTAAGGAGAAGGATTGATCCGTGTTAATGTTTTGACGTTTACTTCCTCCCAGTTTGTATTTGCTATTTGCATTTAATAAAAATACGCTATAAACTACTTTGAATTTGATACTTGTTCATGCATCTCAATATTTATGTTACATCGTTTCATAATTTCATAAATTTCAGTTTTAACGACTTTTCCCTTTGACTTGTTTAACACAAGTTCCTTTTAGCTGAGGGTGGCGTTTTGAAGCCAAAGAACTGTTTTGTCCTACAATTAAGATGGCTAAGGGGAACAAATGGCTGGAAATCTTGTAGGAGAACATATGTCCATTTATGGCCCCAAAACATGGGTGGAGGGGACAAAAAAGACCCCAGCACCGTTTGTGTACACTTTTTAGAACTTAAAGAGTCGCATCGTC